>SNQJ01S0069898.1:0-38836 GCA_010110895.2 Picea sitchensis | reverse complement strand
TGCATTGTTTCTTTGACATTTCCAACACGCGATCCTCGAAACTCCGACATGGTGTAAGTCTGTTGACGTCACATGTGTTAAATAACTGCCATGTGTCACCCTGTTTCGTGACTTACATGTTCTTGGAATGTTGAATTAGTATGACACTTGTCATTACCTGGTTGTGCCATGTGTTCCTAGCTAACGTGGTTTGCTGACGTGAGTCAGATCGATGGTCCAGATGTGATCTTGTTTTGACAGCTCAGATTACGTTGTGATTTTGCATATCGCAAAATTAGGATTTCTGTAGATGATATTACTTGTCATCTCCAACTCTCGATCCCCAAAACTCCGACAGGGAGTCGGATCAATGGTCCACATAACCCCCTGAGATGGATGGTCCTCCTACTTTTGGGATTTTTGAGCCCTCTACTCCTTGCACTTTTAAAGATCGTGCAGGTTCTCCTTGATCCAATGGTGGTAGGGCCCTATGCTCAGATATGAAGCTTGAGATCTATCCTCCTCTTCAGTTCACTCTTCTTGTCTTTATTCAGATCTGACGACCCTCATGTTGTCGAGAATTTTGGATGGGATCCAACGATCAGAAATGCTTCTCGGGCCTTTGATCATTTTGTCAATGTTGCATTGCCTTCGATCATTCGATCTTCCTGGACTTATCTTCTCTTTTCCTATTGATCATCGTTGCTGTACTCAATCCATCATCACTGTTGTGCTTTCCAGCATTGCCTTTGATCATTTGATCTTCCTAGACTTATCTTCTATTTGCCTGTTGATCATCGGTGTTGTACTCAAGCCATCATTACTTTTGTACTTGCCATCAATGACAAGCTTACGCTGCCTGTAAAACATACCAAACATCCTCTGCACTATCTCTTCTGATCTTATCGAGGTTTCTCTGCATCTTTTTCCCAAAATACTTCTGGTGCCCGTCTGTTACATTCTTCTTGTATTCATGCCATCTTCATTGTTGTACTTTCCATCAATGAAAACCTGTTAAACATTTCCAACAGTATACAAATGGTTGAATATGCTAGAAGGGTATTTCTTTGTCCATAACTTCTCGAATAGATAAAAATTACTTTTGCGCTCCTCAAAGTCGTTCCCCATGTCAAATATTGGTGGGAAACTTTCTGTGAGTAGAACAAAACATAGGAACCCTCGTTATTTACAGTCACAGTCACCTGGGAGTCCTTTAGGGATGCTATTAAGGAACAATACTACCCTGTGGGAAGTTATGATGACCTGTACACAAAATGGACCACACTGCGGTAGGAAAGAGACCAAGCAGTGACCGAGTTCACAAATATCTTCCATACCTTGCACACCAATCTAGGTATCAAATATTCTGAGTGAAATATGGTGCTCAAGTATTGCGGCAATATGCAGAGATACATCTAGGCTGAAATGGAGTTTCTTGAAATCTCATTCTTAGGTGCGTCCTGCTGATATGTCGTCAAAATTAAGAAGAATCTCAAACAAAAGATGTGGAAACTTGTTCCTGGAAACCCCTCACAGCAAAATCCAGGAAAGGGTATCCCAAACCCGCAGAAAAAAGGACAAAGAAAATATAGACCACCTTAGGAAAACCAGTCCAGGCTGCAAGCAAAGGACACCAGAAAGACAAAGAAAGATATTGGGAAGTGGTGTGACTTCAATCAGATCCCCTGGCATAAAACTGTTGATTGCTTCTCAAAGTAGTTGTTGATGGATGAGGTGAAAACCTTTGAATCATATGGGGGTTTTGAATCTGAGTACAAACTAGAAAGGGGGATGTAGATCATTGATGTAGAACCCAACGCTACTGTTGCTACCACCAAGCTCTAGCCCACTGAACCAGACGATCCAAAGGAAGGAGAGTGCCTTTTTCATTCACGAATGTGGGTGAAGGGTACCCCATTGAACTTCATCATTGATAGAGGTAGCCAAAGGAACCGCATCTCAACAAAGGTTTTCAAGCAACTTGCCCTGCCAACAATTCCACACTCGTATCCCTACACCATCGGATGGCTCCACCAAGGAAGCGACAACCGCGTCAACCAACAATGTCGCCTATCATACAACATCAAGCCCCTTAAATATGAGGTATTGTGTTATGTTTCCCCTCTCGAATTTTGTAATGTTATTTTGGGCCAACCATATTTATGTAAATTCCATGTAGTATATGAGTCTAGGCCTCACAGTGTTATTATTACTTTGAACAAGAAATTGTACAGGATACCTAAGGGAGTCCCACCTAGTTCTATTTCCTTGATATCTTCCAAACAATCCAAGAAGGTCATCTATCAGATGGGGAAGTTTTTATTCTTTGTGATTTGCTCTCAGAATGAGCGAACGATTGTAGCCACATCCAAGGTCTTTGTGGCCGACCTCTCCACACAGCAGAAGCAAGTGGATAAGGTCATGGAAGAATACTCGGATATCTTCTCCTCACCTACCAGAGTACCTCTGCACTATCAGGTAAAGAACCCCATCGATTAGACCCTTGATGCATCGTTTCCCAATGGGCCAGTATATCATTTCTATCTGTTAGAGAATGAGGAGATCAAGTGGAAGATCCAAGAAATGCTCCACAAGTGGAACATCTTTCCCATCTCATCACCTTGCGGGAGTCCAATCGTGATGGTACATAAGAAATATGGAACCTGGTGAATTTGCATTGATTACCAGGACCTAAATAAAATTACAGTCAGAAATCGATACTCGATTCCTTGAATCGACAACCTCCTTGATCAACTCACGGGGACCAAATAATCTGGCAAGATTGATCTGAAGTATGGCTACCAACAAATCTCAATAGAACATATAGATGTATGGAAGAATACCTTCAAGTCAAAGGAAGGTATTTTTGAATGGTTGGTAATGCCCTTCAGTTTGAAAAATGATCCAACCACTTTCATGAGGATGATGGATGATATCCTGAGACCATTCACCAATACTTTTGTAGTGGTGTATCTGGATGACATTCTCATTTACAACAAGACTTGGGCAAAACACTTACAACATATTCAACGGGTTCTGTACACCCTGCGACAACACAAGCTATACACCAACTTGGAAAAATGCTCCTTCGACATGGAAAAGGTCCATTACTTAGGCTACATCATTGATCAACACGGCGTATGTGTGGATCCATCCAAGATCTAAGTCATCCATGACTGGCCAGCCCCAACCACACTCACTGAACTTCAAAGAATTTTTGGCCTTGTCAATTTCTACTGCATGTTCATGTTGGGATTCTCCCATATTGCATGGTCCCTCTGCCAAGTAACCAAGGGTGGTGGTAAGGAGAAACTTGTGTGGTTTCGGTCCCAAAAATAAGTGTTCGATGATTTGAAGCAACGCCTCTGATCAACCCCAGTACTTTCAATACCATACCCGCAACGGCCCTTTGAGATCGAGCCATATGCTTCAAACTATGTTATGGGTGTCGTACTCACTCAACATGGCTACCCCATGGCCTATCATAGTGATTCACTATCAGATTATGTATGTAAGTACCCTACTTACAAAAAATAAATGTACTCCATTGTGCAAGGCTGGCGCGAGTGGAGACATTACATTCTTGGGAAGGAGATAGTCATCCAAACTAATCATAAGCCACTATATTTCATGAAGACAAAAGGCAAATTGCAGAATGACCACCATCAGAAGTGGTCCCAATACTTGCAACAATTCCACCTCAACATCAATTATAAAATAGGAAGAACCAACCATGTTGTTGATTGCTTCAACAAAAATCCATTCACGACACTCACCATGATGATATACTCTTGCTTCCATGAGACCTCTAGATGGCCCCAACTCTATGAGACAGACCCAGACTTCACCACCACCTACCAAATGTTGGGCGCAAAAGAATTTTTCACTAATTTCCATCTTCAGGATGGGATATTGTGTTGTATAGGCCATATCTTTATTCTATCAAGTGAGAGAGCGAAGATGATCTGGGAAGCCCACTACAGTCAATTGGCAGGACACTTTGGCAACGAAATGACAGTGGCAATGCTGCAAAAATATTTCTACTGGACAAAACTTTGACAGGAGGTCAAGAAGTATATTAGGTCTTGCACTGCCTGCACTATTTCCAAACCAACCACTAAGAAATAGGGATTGTACACCCCTCTTACTACTCCTAACAGGCCACGGGAATCCATCTCAATGGACTATATGTCGGGCCTCCCATCCACCAAGCAGGGAAATGACTGTGATTTTGTGGTTTTTGATCGCTTTTCTAAGATGTTGATTCCAACCTCCTATAAGAAGAGCAACACAATAGAGGCCACTTCAAAGATATTCTTTGAACGAGTCTAGGTACATTTTGGAATCCCATAAGCCATTGTCTTGGATCAAGACAATAAATTTCTTATCACATTCTAGCTGAGCCTATGGTCACTGCTGGACACCAAGCTCACCAAATCCACAACCCTCCACCCCCAGACATATGGCCAAACCAAGGTCGTAAATCGAATGATCGTGTATATCCTGTGCATGTATAATTCCAAGCATGCTCGCACATGGGATGAGAGTCTTACCTATTTCCATCATAGCCACAACTGAGCCCTGCATAGCTCAACTGACCACAACCCCTCTTAGGTGGGGTTGGGATTCCAACCATTGGGTCCCATAGATGTTGCACTACCCCTTGCGGTCACCTTGGCCGACTGATATCCTCCTCCATCTGAAGCTGACAAAGCCACTTGGTTCATTGAGAGGATCCATAAGATCCACCAATAGGTTTAGGATATCCTATAGAAGTCCAATGACAAGTACAAGAAGCACCATGATCAACATCGGGTGCCACATAATTTCCAGGTGGGCGATAAAGTTTGGGTGCATTTGCAGAAATAACCCCTTACAAGACCCCATCAGAATCTTCACGCACTCTATTTTGGGTCGTGCACCATCACCAAGGTTGTGGGTGATAATTTGTTTGAGCTCAACATTCCTCCTTTCCTTGTCTTGCACCCAGTGTTCAACGTGGATCTCCTTTGACCTTATTTCCCACCATTACTGGACACCTTAAAGATAGAAGAATAGCTAACACTAGAATATCTCAACCCCAAATGCATACAAGAGGCATCCGGTGATCAAATTGTGGAAAATCATTTCAAGGGCACTCGCCAACAAAGGATCTAGCTTTATCAAGTTGTCAAAGTAGGGCATCTCCTGCACCAAGGCAAGTGGCTCACCCGGGGAAAAATTCAGCAGAAATTTCCTCATCTAATGGGGGAAATCAATGCAATGGAGACCATTTATTCCTAATGGGGGAGGATTGATCTATATGGATGTCAGTGGCCTCTCACCTATTCCAACTGGCTCATTTTGGCATTTTTCCAGTTTGGCAGTTTTTTCCTAGTTTTCGAGTCCCTGACTTCCAGGGCCGTTTTGAGGCCTTAAATAGTGTTTTTAGGGATATCCATAGTAGAATGTAGATAGATTTAGAATTTTATGGAAACATGTGTAGTCCTCAGATATACCTTTCAAACGGGCTATTGTGCGCCTAAAACGAAGATCGTATGCAAAAGTTACGACCCTGGGAAGTTGATGTACTAACTTACCCAAACGGGGCCCACATGAATTTTGGTGCTTCATCTCCTAGGGTTAGGTTTTTGGATTTATAGGGGTTTTGACATTCATTTTTATTGTAAAAATTCCTTCAGAGCCTCATTGTAATCATCTTCTTGCGAATGAGAGAATCCATCACATCTCTTCTCAGAGATAAGCCACGACCATTCTAGAAAGATTGTTTTTCACTACATTTTACAGTTTCATCTTATTTCCTTATTGAATAGAAACCAGTTTTACTCTATAGCTGTCATTATTTGTTAAGCATATTTTGATAATAATTTGTATTCATTTAATTCTTCTCATAAAATCCAGATCAGAAACAATCAAAGATCCTGACACACTACAACCACTTCTGATTCCACCGACTATTTGGAGGGATATCTCTATGGATTTTATTGTAGGCTTACCTAAATTGGAAATTAAATTAGTCATGATAGTGGTAGTTGATCATCTTTCCAAGTATTCTCATGTATATTCTCTTCAACACCCATTTATAGTATCCACTATGGCTCAACTTTTCATGGATTAGGTCTTCAAGCTTCCTGGCATGCCTCATTCTATTGTTTCTGATTGTGACCCCACTTTCACCAACAATTTTTGGAAAGAACTGTTCAAACTAAAAGGCACCCAATTGCATCTCAACATAACTTATCATCCCCAGACTGATGGTCAAACTGAATTTGTCAACAAGATTTTGGAAACATATTTGAGGTGTTTTGCATCGGAATGACAAAATCATTGGGGTCAATGGTTACCACTAGCTGAATGGTGGTAAAACACTTCTTACCATAAAGCTACCCACATTACTCCTTTTGAAGAAGTATATGGACGAAATCCACCTTCATTTATCTCATACTTTCCAAGTGTATCAAAGGTCCAGACGATTGAACAAATACTTACAGTTCGAGAGGCTATTCTCTGTACACTCAAAGAGAATTTGATCATGCCCCAAAATCGCATGAAGAAACAACCAGATCAAGTTCGTTCTGAACGTCAATTTTCCGAAGGAGATCAGGTGTTTCTTCAACTGCAACCTTATAAGAAAATTCCCTCAAGGATGACCATTTTCATAAAATGGCACCCAAATGTTATGATCCTTATACCATTCTCAAGCAAGTGGGACAGGTGGCCTATAAGTTAGCTTGTCCCAGTCATTCTAACTTCCATCCTCTTTTTCATGTTTCTTCCTTAAAGAAGGTGATTGGAAGTAAGTTCCAAACTCAAACCAACCTTCCCTAGTTGGATTAATAAGGCTCCATTTGGATACAACCACAATCAATTTCGTACAAGCGTGAGCGTCATCTGCCTCAGCGCACTATCAAGGAAGTGTTAGTCCAGTGGAAAGATACAACTACTACATATGCCACTTGGGAACCAACTACCATTGTGTAGCAATTTCCTCATCTCAAGCCTTGAGGACAAGGTTGTTTTTAAGGGAGAGGACATGTTAGATACCTAACCCTTCACATAGGTAGAATAATATATTTCCATGTAATAAAGGTCAATATTAATAAGGCCTAACAATAAGGAAGAATAAGTCAAATATAAGAATACCTAATAGAAGCTTCCTCTTCTAGAAGGATCTTTCTCTAGATTGTTCTTTTGGATAGACATATTTAGTATAAACAAGAGTAGAGGGTATGAAAGTGTTATTCTAGTATTATTCTGGTATTGTTGTGGTGTTGTTCTAGTTATATCACTTTTTATCTTCCATTTATAGCTAATTATTTATGTTTTGCATACTATTTTATATCTGGAATATTACACTTTTAGAACTAAATTTCTCAATTCCTAGGAATTGGGAACATAAACTCTGTTATGAAATAAGAGGATTACATACTCTTCCAACTTGTAATCCTTATATTTTTTCTGTAAGATTTCTTTGACTTACACATAATGCACATATGATGTTATATCCTCTATAATTATTTCTTTTAAATCTATCATGTACATACTAATGGTTGTAGCATTCATTTTATGTGCCCTTCTGTTGAGTGCATAAACCACCTTGTTCTCTTTTCCTTTTATGTGCTTTATGTCAAAGTTATATTCACTAAGAAATTTCAACCATCTAGTTTGTCTATAATTTAGTGTTGGTTTCTCAAATAAGTAGTTTAGACTATGGTTTGTTCTCAATTCAAATTTTCTTCCCATAAAGTAATGCCTCCACATCCTTAAATCATGTACTATGCTTTCCAACTCTAATTCATGTGTAGTATAATTATTTCATGCTCCTTCAATTTTCTGGAATCATAACAAATTACATGTCCATTTTGCATAAGAAATCCACCAAGACCTTCTTTGCATACATCTCTACACACATCAAAATCCTCATCTTGATCTGCAACTTTAAAAAAATGTGCACTAGTTAGCAATTCCTTTAAGCACTAGAAATTTTCTTTGCACTTAACACTCCATACAAAATTTATTCCTTTCTTTTGCAAAGATGTTATTGGGTGTCCAATTTTGGAGAATCTCACAATGAATATCTTGTAAAACCCAGCTAGACCCATAAATTATCTAACCTATGAAATGTTTTTTTGGGAATGACCAACTCTTGATTGGTTCAATATTTTTTAGATCCATCACTATTCCATCTTCTAAAATAATGTGACCCAAATAATGGATCTTCTTTTGATAAAAAATGCATTTACTCAATTTAGCATAAAATTGGTGCTCTTTCAAAACTTGTAGCACCATCCTCAAATGTCTCTCATGCTCTTCCTCTGTCTTGGAGTATATAAGAATATCATCCAAAAATACAATGACAATTTTTTTTAGGAAATATTTGATAATCCCATTCATGAGACACATAAAAGTAGTTGGTGCATTTATCAACCCAAAATGATCCACCAAAAATTCATTGTGTCCATACCTTGTCCAAAAGGTTGTTTTGATAGTATCCTCTTCTTTGATTCTAACTTAATGATATCTTGACCTCAAGTCAATATTGAAAAATATATTTTCTCCTTTCAACTAATCAAAAATATCATCAATCTTGGGAAAAGGATAATGATTCTTGATTGTAAATTTGTTCAACTATCTGAAGTCGATACACAACCTCAACAATTCATATTTTTTCTTGGCAAAAAGAACTGGTGAACCCCAAGGAGAAACACTTGGGTGTATGTACCCTTTATTTAACAAATCTTCTAGTTGAATTTTCAACTATTTTATCTCTGGTGTGCTCATTCTATAGGGATTATTGGATTCTAGGGAAGCTCTAGACATTAAGTCAATAGATAAATCTATATCTCTCTTTTGTGGAAATCCTAACAAATACTTAAATACATCTTCATATTCTTTCAAGACTAGATAGTATTCAATACTTGGATCCTTATCCTTCATTGGCTCTTCCATATGGGCTACATATATCTAACTCCCTTTTCTAAAACTTGTTTTTAGATGTAATGTTGAAATCCCTTGGACATATGTATGCCTTGGAATACCTTGCAGAGTCCTTGAATTCCTTTCCTCATAAAGACACATGAAAACTTTGTTATAATAATCTAAATCAACATGATGCTTTTCTAGCCAATCCATACCAATCAAGAAGTCATAAAACCTAAGTGGTATGATGTTTAAATATGATTTAGTGTTAATTTCATTTATATTTATAAGAAATTATTTAACAAGATCATTAATTCTTCTCTTGGTTCCAGTAGCTATTCAAACTAACCAAGACTTTTCATCCTTACATTTCTTTGATTTAAATATTTCAACTAGATTTGGATCTATATAGCTATGACTAGCTCCAAAATCAATCAAAATAGCTATGGGATGATTATCAATATTACCTTCCACTTCAATCATGTGGGATTGATAGTCTACTTGTCTATTTTCCAAGTATTCATAGATATTTGGAATTATTTTTCCCATTTACTCTATTGTCTACTCTTCATCTTTCATGATCCTTTCATTATTGGCTTTATAGCTTTGCACTTCTTTTTGGAGACTTCTCATAGTTACAGGTTCATGCTTGTCTCTTCTCCCATTAGAATTAGTCTCAACATTACCCATGTTGACATGCAAACCTTTGATCTCTTCTTCATCACTTTAATAACCTTTTGAATCATCAATATATCTAGTTCTCATATAGGAATGAAGTATGCTTTATGTATCTCTAATTATGCAAGAATGTGCATGCAATAATTGTTGTTAGAATTAAGCATATTGTAAAATATTTATTAATTAGATTACAAGTTATTGTTCACATCAATTTATGAATAATCACAATGAAATAAGTTAAAATCTAACTCCTTAAACACATTATTCTTCGAAACATCTCTCCAACAATTGTACTCATGCCTCATTCTGAGTTCTGAGCAAAACGTTACAACATCAATAGGTTGTAATTTCCACTCTTTACTGTTACAAAATTACTTTATTACTTTTTGAGAAAATTTTGGCACCTAATTACAAATTTTAGGTGGATATATGTCTTTTCATCCTCAATACCTTTCCAATGACTATTTGTTTTATGAACTCTGAGCTTTGAGTTGGAAGTTATGGTCTAAAGAAGTTTTGATTTTTTTTCCCAATTTATCCATATATGTTACAGGTGTATTATTTCTCTTCCTACACATTTTACATATCTAGATCCAAAATTTTCTCCATGGTCATATTCTATGGTCCATAAGCTTTCCATAGATTGTTCCTATGCCACAAACGAAACTTTGAGCAAGGGGTTATGCCCTTTGGAATTAGACTAGTGTCAATATTCCACCTCAACTATTTTGGTCGTAACTTTCTCATACGAGATCTGTTTGTGTGCCTAAAATATCTCATTGGATAACTCTCTCCAATTTATTTTATTTAAGATGCAAAGACAAGTGTACCTTAGCACACTCTATTCTCATGGGTTTTGATTGCCTAAAAACATTGTTCAGGGCATTAAAATCGCCTCACAAGTTAATGACCTTCAAAAACCCAAAAAATCATAGAAATTTGATTGTTTTTAGTGTTTTAACAGTCCTTTAATATAATTCATCAATCTTGAATAGGAAGAAATTTGGACCATTGATCCTCTCTCCATAGACAATTGGCATTTGTATATTTCTTATTGTAAGCAAAACTTACCCATTGATCTCCACGACAACCGATCATCGACCATTGAGCATCACTTGTTTCTCTTTACAAACAAAAATTGATCGTGAATCTCCTCGACACTTGATCATCGAACATCATCCATTGGAGGTGTCTCTTGGAAAAAAAATAACTTCTCACGAATCTCCCTGATTCCTTATCATCATCCATTGGTCATAGTTATCGCACAAGTTGTAGGTTGGAAAAATCCATACCCAAACCACAAGATGGTGACAACTAGGAGAACACCTACCCATTGTCACCTCAGATAGGTATTCCCATCACTTTATAGGTGAAGTGTTCACCTCAAGGGGTCAATCCTAGGTGACCCTAGGGGGAAATGAGACAAAAAGTGAGATGATGAAATGCATTCCCCTATAATTCAATTTTCTAAGTGGAATATAGATTTGATGACATGTCTCAAAAGTGGCTTAAGGTTTGCAAGTCTTTCAGTACCCGTAGAAAGTGTTTGTACCTTCTCGAGACACAAGAAAAGAAAAATGTGCAAGCTATATGTTAAGTGGACAAGCAAGTTACACTTGTTTTCCCTAATTTCAGAAATCAACAGAGATATATATCAACAAGAAACAATTAATAAATATTCTAGATAAGATGCTAAAAGTCACGTAAATGATGCATGAGATAAGATAGTAAACACTAGTACAACTCAAGTATAAAAGAATAAGACTTTAGCATCAATGTAAGGTTGTTCTATAAAAGTATTACAAATATATATTTCCATCCTTATGGATGTATCAAACAAGTTATTACAACAGAAAAATCATCCACCAAAAATCACAAATAATCCACCCAAAAGACGCGTTGAGACTAGTAGATGGTAGGGGTAAATTATTAGCAACTTTTGATGGTTGAAATGTGAGTTATAAGTAAGTAAAGGAATGATTTACTACAGCCCTAATGTATGTATATTTTAATGATTTATATCTCTAATAATACCAATCCAATGAATATTCCTTAGTGGCCTTCAAAAGCTCTTAGCATGCAAAAAATTTTCCAACTTGAACAAGATCAATATCTCACAAAATCACATTTACCAAGGAAAACATTTTATTTCTCCAATGAAAAATTCAGATCAGTGCCTTTAAAAATGGGTGAATGGAGTCCTTAAAACACAAGTTAGATAAAAAAATATCCCTAGGGGTGTAAACCCTCTTACTCCCCAGGGCATGTAATCCAAACTCAAGGTAGATCAAGGAGGTTGTACACCCTTGTACTCCTCCAAGATAATTTTCAATGAAAGACTTATAAACTAGTAAATGAAGAGAACTTGATGGATGGTTTATGCACTTATACTCCTCCTAGGGTTTTAACGAACAATATCATGAAAAGAGCAATAAGAATGCATATTTTCCTTAACAAAACCAATAAATTTGCAAGATCAAACCCTATTTTCACAAATACAAACCATCCATAAGAAAGAACAAGAGTCTTCAAAAGGTGCCCACCACCTTAGTTCATCCATTCATCAAGATATATACCAAATATTATTTGCAAGAGAGAGAGATACCAAAAATTCTAAAGTATAGTGAAAATTTCATCCAATGTAGTCTTCTCACAATGAGAGAGCCATATCAAATGAGAAATAAATGATCTATATTTATACAAACACCTATAATAAGAGTTTGTCCAAAAACCTTAGGGTAATCACAAAGTAAGGGGACAATAACCCTTGTTTGTTCCCCTTTACAATTTAAATTTAAAAATTGCATAATAGAAACCCTAAGGTGATGTCTTGACCCCTTGAGAAATCCATTAGAGTAGAAGGTTGAGGTTGTTGGGGATTCTAGAGCCTCCCTATCATGTGCTATATCCTCCTCAAGTCATCTCCCACCAAATCATGCCAAGTGTCAATGCGTATAAACTCTACCACTGTTGGATGTATGGGTTGACCCGGGTTCTACCTTAGTTCTCCAAAAAAACCATAGAAACCATCGACCCTTATGGAGAACAGAAGGAAATAATGCACACAAAGTGCACAACACATACTCACCTGAGATAACTTATGGGCGACTGTAGGACCCAAATGTCTGCAGTCATGGAAGGGATGTTTCTCCTGGGGATGTTAGGCATATTACTCATCTACTTCAACATTCATCAGATCTACCATTCATTTAACCTTTAACATTGATTCTTCAGAAAATAACATACTATTCCAGTATGCGTTGTAAATTAACCTTAACATATTCATTCATCCATTCATCATAAATCATATAAAAGAAACACATAAGAGAAACACACATAGAGACACCATGTTTTTATCGTGGTTCACCCCCCAGGATACGTTCACAAATATCTTCTTCTTGTTATTATTATTCATCAAATCTCTACACTACACACATTACATTAAAATTTCATTTGGAATGAACAATGATATGTGAGGCTAGCCAATGTCGCACCAATGTCCACAACATGCAACCCGGTCGTCAATTGCAATCCAAAAACAAACTCATCTCCAAAACTAAATCAATACTTAGCTCCAAAACTCTTTACCAAAAATATCAGATACATATCCCTTAGCTACCTTATGCATCCTATATTTATACTACAAAAAGTGGGTAAAAAACCATTACATCATAACCCAAAACCCTAACCCTAGTGGATTAGGCTTGTCCACTTTACAACCTCCTGTGTGCGGTTGGTATTCAATCCAACCATTTCTTCACTTTGACTTTTCTTTTCCTCACATTGCATTTCCTTGATTCCTGGAACACGCTACTTCTTTGGTCCATTCATTAGCTTCTTTCCTTGTTTGTTGCACTCTTCCTTATTCCTCAAACTTTTCTCCCAAAACATCCTGCTCTAACAAGCCCCCAAAACTTACTTGTGGCTCGTCCTGAGCCACTTAGGTAGTGTTTGCATCTTTGACAGACTTCTCCAACTTCTAGAATCTTCCTAAAATCTCTTCATCACGAGTCTTCACATGTGTGCTCTTCTCAACAACAGACTCCACAGTCTGTGAAGTGATATGCTCTTTGAGTATTTATTCATCTTCCAAATTAAGGTTTTCCATCTGTACCTTGGATGTATCCATCTCTGTCAACATGTTCTATGCATATTCATGCAATGGCTCTAGCTAATCCTACCTCAACTGCATCTCTGTTTGCACCCTCTTCAATTATTCCTGTAATTTATTTAACTCTTGCATGCTCCTCAGCCTATCCTGTATGTTCATTTCCTTTGGCTTTTGATTCAAATCCTATGCGCCTATGTTGACTCTTTCTTCCTTTTGTTCCAATGCCTGAAACTTCTCATCCTCCTGCAGACTTGTCCATAGTTTCACGCTTCTATCATATAACTCTACAAATTCATTAATACTCTGCACCATGTTCTATCCGACCATCTCCTTCTATCTTTGTGATCTAACTTCTAGAGGCATTATTGGGTTCAATTGTGCCATTAATTCCATTATGTGACTTTTATAATATTCCATTGCCTGTGATATCTTCCCAATATTCTCCTCTGTCTGTAAATATGCTCCTTCCTGTGTTTTGTCTAGAATTGACTTGAAAACTTCTTGTGTTTGTTGCTCTATCTAGCCAATGCACTGCTTTTCCTAGTCCTTCTCAATATGAACTTTATTAAGGGTTATCTTCAGTGTGTCCTTTATGTCCTTATCTACTTGTAACTTTGTTTCATATGCATTTTCTCTTGATTGGATCTCCTATGCGATGCTAACTTTTAGTTTGTAGAGTGCTTTAGTGAGGACCTTGGTTAATTCCAAGTCCAAGTGATCAATATCCTTCAACTGTTTATGTGATGTCTCCTTGTCCAATTGCAACATATCCAGAGTGATAGAAAAATTTTCACTACCTGCCACTATAATATGGTCTATCTCATACGCGGGAACTGTCTTTTCCTGAATAGTCTGTTGTGGCTACGCCTTTTCCTTCTGATGTTATTCATTCAGTTTCATTTGTGCCAAATTTTCCTTAACTTCTGAAAATTTCTTTATACTCTCCTCTCTTTTCTTCTCATCATCGTCCCATGACTCTTTTGTGCATTCTTGCACCTTCTCATCCACTAGTTCAGTATCATCCTATGTCAATGTCAACTCTAGGAAAATTTTGTGTGCCTTCATCTTATTTTTCTATCCTACTTCTTGTAGCACCGTCCTCTTCATTGGTAGGTTTTATGCTTGTGCTGAAGTTGTAGGTACTTCTATGTCCATGATATATCCTCCTCCTTCTAGTTCCTCTTGCGTCGGAACAATTTTTTTCTTCTGTACACTTCCATTAATATCTTTATGTTGTGCTCCACAATTAATCACTTTGTCTTGATCCTTCTCCTGCACTAATATATTTTGAGTAGACTTTTGTCTAGGCTTTCTCACTATCTCACTTCCTCATGTATCTTTTGCATGCTCAACAACCTTCCTTGTATTATCTGTTGGAATATTTGATTTCTATGACGTGCCAACTTCTATTGGTTTCTTTCCTTTTTGTCCCTTGTTTGAGTTCACTGGTACATTCCACTCATCTGGCCAATATTTCATATCCCATTGGAATTCCTCTCGAGTGACGCAGTACCTCATCTGCAACCAATTCTTCTTTAGGTCTCTTTTGGCCTAAATCCATACATTGTGCCTTGATACTTGGAAATTTTCTATATCCTTGTGTTCCTCCACCAATTATGGTGGTATCCTCCATGTCTCAGCCAAATTTTCATGTATTTCATCAAAATACATCTCAAATATAATTGAGTTGGCCTTCCTTTCTTTTGCTGGTGAAGTCTCCCATAATGTTTCATATTGTGTTGTACGACACTTTCCTATCCTTTGAAAAATCATGCTATATTTGGGATGTCTCCAACCCAACAATCCTATAATTATGATCAACCATGAATAATGGAATTCTATGCCTAATTATTGTGCATGTTGGCATAGGGGTAGACCCGAGTTTCAACGCTCAAGAGCACACCAACAAAACCCTAACTATCGTCCCTTTCAACAACACCTGCGAAGCAGATGAAGTCTCACCCAAGGTAGAGGCAGGGGTGGTTGCAGGACTCAAATGTATGCAACCATAGCTCGAACACTTATCTGTGATTATATGTTTTGCAAGGTACTTAGCATAGATCATTCGTCAATATTTAACTCGTATGGTACTTCCCAGATAACACAGAGCATCGTAGTGAATACTTATACTAAATATGGTTTAGTACTTAGCCACATAAATATAGGTTAGGTTCAACAGATCAAGCACTAAGCATCTTTTATATCATATCTAACATTCATTCATATATCATCATCACAAAGCATAACTAGATCTACTAATCACAACAAGCACTTAGCCAAAAGAAAACAACACATTAGACCGAAGCACAAAGCACAATACACTACAAAGACTTCACCCCCACCCTGGGGCTACGTCCACAAAGACTTCTTTATATTATCTCGGTCAAGCAACTACAACACATAACTTTAATGATCCTTACTTCGCACAAGACAAAAGATCTGCGCAGCTCGCTAGATCCTTCTTCCTTCCACTTCAACACAAAGATACGACAACTTGCACTTAGCTTCTCAATCTCATGCACAGAGAACTTCAATATACATCCGATCACACAGATCTAGTACTAGCACTAATCCTTTAGCTATACATCACATAGATGTATTACTCTCTCTTCTTCTCTATTTACATTGCCTATTTATAAATTACAAAATGGGCCTAAGCATGGGTAAACCCATGCGCAGACATCCCTTTCCCATTACATCAACCCAAAACCCTAAAATGGACCCAAAAATAGGTCTTGCTTCCTTAATTTCTGCTTCGCATTGCGCTCCATCCTTGGAAAGTTGTTGCAGTCCTAAAAATGGTCAAATATGACCAAGTATTCTTCAAAACTTGGTCAAGGGCCAATAGGCCCCCAACACTCACCTGTGACTCGTCCCGAATCACTCAGATATGATCAATTCCACTTTAAATGCCTCGAGATTGGCTTCAGCTGCTTCGACCAGCTGCAGTGAGACAACATCTTGTTTCATAAATTCCTAGATTATTGTGTCACTAAGCGGTCCTTCCGGGGTAAAATTCCTGCGGGTCAGGGCCCTGCATGCTTAGCCCAATGATATGATTAATCAAAATTGGATCCACAGTGATGTTGCGGTCCAACCATAGGTACCCTCTATGGTAGAAGGACAACAACAACCTGATGCATGCATTTACTTCCTCATGCCTCCCAAAATGTGGAATCTTCATTACGTTGAGGAGGGTTGATTACGCGAGGTTATGGGTCCATTTCTGCAGGACAATCTTGGGGTTCTTTCCTTTTGTAATAGTCAAGTACTTGTGCAGGGCTAGAATACTCTAAACCTTGTGATATCCAAGGTTAAAATCACTAAATTTCAGCGTGGTGAGCTTCTCCTGGTCAGCATGAACTGTGCACACCCCTTTCGAGAGGTGTGCAGTGACCACAGCATAGTCGAAGTCTCTAGGTATAGTGTCTCGATTCACTATGTCTCTTAGTGGTGGGATATATTTAGGCAATATTCTTGGGATCATTTTCACAGTGGTGAATTCATTTCTGAGCTTAGATCGTCTTTCCGAAGGCGGTCGGGAGGGTCCTTCTCGAGCAGTGGAGGGGGAAGCTAGAAATTCTCCCAAGGATGATGCATGTACACCTGTAGATATTCTGCGCTCTGACATGACTCTCACAGTCATTAAATCAATTAGAACTTCTTCAAAAAAATTCTCAGTAGCACTGAGCTCATCCAACATACAAACTTGGGTCAGCTAGCTTGGGTGTAAAACGGAATTTAGATACTACAGTGAATAGTAAGGGAACAAGGCAATGATCTCAGGGTAAGTAAATCTTAGGGTTCGTGCTCAAATTCTCAGTTAGCAAAAAGTATTCTCAGTGCATGGCGTGATGAGTTAAGTAGGAAATCTCAACAATGGTCTTCTTGCAACGAACATGGGGCCTTCATTAACTTCATTCTATCCATTCTGGTGCTATCCAATGGTCTAGTGGTAACCCATAACTGCTTTTCGACCCGTTCAGGGTGGCAGTCGAATGGGTATATCGGTTCCAACGACTATATTGCTTCGTCATGGTGAAGTATTCTATGTCGTTGTTCTGATATCTCGACGAAGCTCCAATCTTGCAATTCTTCTTACTGTGAAGTGTCCTCTAGAACCTCTTGTAACCTTACAATATCAGTATTTTCCTTTATTAACTTTCTATCCTTCTTCCCAATGAGCTTTGTCTCAGTAATGATTTTACCATTCTGATGCTTATTTTTTGTGGTCTTAGTTACTTCGTGTTATTGAAAGTCTTTCCTAGGGTTCCTTGATAATACTTCTTCTGTGTCAAAAACAGGTACCTTGATCTTCTGAGGATCCTCAATTGTTCTCTTAGCTTTGACATCAGAGTTGCTAATATTAAATATCTGTGATCTATTCTTATGTTCCTTAATCAAGTGCACGATCCTTCTGGTCATAAAGTCTTTTAACTCTTGCTTCTTCCGTTCCAAAACTTTTTCTTCCTCTTTTCGTCTGGCTTGTTCTCTATCAATCCAAGGTTTTCCTATGAGCATGGTAAATGGGGCATTGTCTTCAACAAATTTAATAATCTCAAAGTCTTCCTCTGTCGAAGTTCCATTGACAGTCATAGGCATCCGGGTGACGCTTGGCGTGCTCGCAAGCATGTCCGCTCACAAGATCTTCTCTTCCCTACTGGCCTGAAGAACACTAAGGTTCTTCTATTTCCCTATCGGGAAATCCATACCCACAAAAAATTCTCCTACGAGATCTCCTCTTTACAATCGGGAGATCGGACTAAATCTCGCGATCTCGCGAGTTCGTGAGTTGAAGATTTCAACTCTTCCTCCCCAATCTTGCGATACCCGAACTGGCGATACATTTACGGCTCCTTTCCTTATCAGCGCCCTCCCCACATGTAACCATAGGCTAGGGCTTAAATATCAGTGCCTCTCGCAACTCGCACCTTCGTGAGTTCGTGGGTTGAATTCTCGTGCCTTCCTATTACGATCTTTCGAGACGCGATAGGTCAATGCTGGGTTGACTCCTCCCTTGACACTTTTTGCTATTCGCAACCTCACAGGTTGAAGCATCAAGCCTTCCCACTCTTATCCCGTGAATCCCCGAGATGCGAGAATTCAATGGAGTGTTGACTCCTTTCTCAAGGCAATGCGTGTCCACCCGTCAACCACACGGGTCTCACCTTATGGCTCAGCCACGTGTCCACACGAACCTCGGCTCTCGACACTTCGTGACTTTTGATGTCGAAAGTGACCCCTCTCAACCTCCGAACCCCCAAGTGTATGATAGGAGATGGGGTTTCTGATCCAACGGTCCTCCTACAACCCAGATCCAACGGCTATCCTTCTTCTCACTCCTCGCATCTTCGCAACTTGGAGCACCCAATGTTTGGGTTCTCACCCTGCGAACTTCCGAGTTCGCGAGATCTTTTGATCTCTGCCACCTGTCCTCCTCAAATAGACGGCTCCTGGTCTTCTCGCCACTTCATCTCTCGCGAAGTTGAAGGAATTCCCCTTCTGTCCCCTGATGTCCAAGTCCCCGATATGGGAAATCTCACGACACGCGTCCGCTCCCAAACGAATGGCTCAGATCAAAACCTCGCTAACTCGAGGTTTTGGGTGTCGAGTGACTCTCCTCACATCCTTGATATCCCCGATATCCGGAGTGCCGATATCCTGATGCCCTTAGGGACTTTCGCTTCTCTGTCCACTAAGACTTAAACTTCGCATCCCTCTGGTCAGATCCAATGACTAACGAATATCTGTGTGAGATCCTTCGGCTCACGATTTCCTCTTCTTGCGCACTTCTCTACCCCTCTGGGACGTGAAATATTCAACGGTCCAGAATCTATTGGTTGATCCAATAGCCGATGTTGCTCCTCTCGAGCTTTTTCTCATTCTCTTCCGCCCTTGGAAGGATTTCAAAATCCAAAGGCCTCAACCTTTTCTCCCTTTCTCCGCGATCTCCACGAATTCAAGTCCTCACCTCCGCGTATAAAAACATTGTCTCTCCTGAGATTTCTTGTAACTCGGAGCCTTAGAAAAGACTCTTGCGCGCACTCCTTGCAACAACCTTTAAACACTTCAAGTGCCTGAATCTTTCAGACTCTACGCACACCTTCAGTAACAGACTTTCAATGCTTTACTCAGGTTCACAACCCTGAGACTTTACTCGGCCTGCGCACTCCTTGCACGGATTCTGTGCCCAACTGCACTTCTGAACGATCGAGAACAAAGGCTACCCTATCTAAACTCTCTGTCAACGCACTCCTTGCGGACAACTTTGACTGCACTCCTTGTAGGAACTCTTGTTCAGATAGAGGAAAAATTGAACCTCATTCCTTCACCCTTTCAGACTTCAACCTCAAAGCATGAAATCATATACACATCATATAAAGTAAATGTATAACAGGAAGCAACCATTCATGAGCATAACATCAATACACAGAGAACAACACAAACCATGAATCTGAATCAACTCTTTCTATTAATTCAAATGCCTGTACATGGGTGTTCTTACACAGCTCTCTGCATGCTCTTTCTCTTCCTCCTGCTCCAATGATAATACAAATGCACAATGAGGGTGTCTATATCCCGTTTCCCTCTTTCTTCCTAAAACTGTCTAATCTAATATTAAATTCTACCTACTTACATAAATGCCTTCATCTACATCAGACGAGAGCGGGGCGCTCAAGGTCTGATTACATTATACCAAGGCGCCTTCATTAAATGATCTCATTTATATTTGGCACATCAACTTCAAGGGAAAATTCAAAAATTTGGTTGGGTTTGTCCAGCTGTCCTTTGTTTTCCGCGTTGCTCATTTGATGTTGGCGATGCTCCTACATCATACTCCCTTGCTTGAAAATCTTCATGGGCTCCTATCCATGAGCTCCTGCATGGTCTGCCCATGCTTCAAAATCTCTTCTTCAGTCTCACTATCTCCCATATTCAACTGGATGGCCCTTCCACTTGATCAAATATTCAAAATATTCTTTCCTTCTGGTCTTCTTAGCCACTCGTTTATCTAGTATCCACTCCATATGTGGCTTGTCTGCAACTGGCATTTTCTTTGTCCACTAGATCACTGGCTTCTCATCACTTCCAGTCTCTGTTTCCACAGCTCTGTATGGGTATAAATCTGAGATATTGAATATCGGAGAAATTTCGATCCCATCGGGTAATTCAATCTCATAATCATTTTCTCCAATTTTCTTCAAGACCTTACATGGCCCGATCTTCTTCATTTTCAATTTATTGTATGTTCCTCTCGAGAACCTTTCCTTTCTCAAATGTGCTAGAACCAAATCACCAACCTCAAACTGAAGTTGTCTTCTATGCTGATCGGCTCTACGTTTATATTCTTGGCTTGATCTTAGTAGTCGCTCCTTCACCTGGCTGTGAAGTTCTTTCATCGCCTCTACGAAATCTTTTGCACTAGCGCTCCTAGTCGCAGTCTGTTCTGAATCCCTCAATTCAGAAATTCCTCTCGGCTGCATGCCATAAACAATGTGAAATGGACTCTGTCTTGTACTTCTATTCACTGAGTCGTTATACGTAAACTCTGCCTGTGGTAATATATGGTCCCAACTGCTATGGTGCTCTGTCACCAAGCTTCTCAACAAATCTCCTAGACTTATGTTTACGACTTCTGTCTGTCCATCCGTCTGAGGATGATACGCTGAACTAAATGCCAAGTTAGTTCCCAGCTTCTTCCATAAGGTTCTCTAGAAATTCCCTATGAACTTTGTATCTCTGTCCGAAACTATGCTCCTTGGTAAGCCGTGAAGTCAAATGACTTCTTTGAAAAACAGGTTCGCGATTTTTGTTGCGTCACTAGTTTTCTGACATGGGATAAAATGTGCCATCTTGGAAAATCTATCCACTACCACAAAGATTGAATCACAAACTCTTTGTGTTCTTGGCAACCCCAATACAAAATCCATGCTAATCGCATCCCACGGCCTTTCAGGTATGGGCAATGGTTGATAAAAACCTGCATTCTGCTTCCTCCCCTTCGAATGCTAGCAAATTTTGCATCTGTCTACAAACCTCTTGACCTCTGATCGCATCCCTAGCCAAAAGTATGATTCTCTTAGCTTTGCGAATGTTTTTTCATGATTGAAATGTTCGTCCAATCCTTCGCTGTGTTTTTGCTTCAACAGATTCTCCCTCATGGAGAAATTCGGGATACACAGCTGATTGCCCTTGAAAAACAACCCTTCCTAGATCATGTATTTGGCCCATTTGCTGCTATCTTTGAGAACTGGATTCTCAGCTGCTTCATACGCTTCCTTAAAGTTTGTATAATCTACATACATGTCTCTGAGATCATCAAAACCTAATGTCTTGACTTTGAACTTCTGCAACAACAAACACTTCCTGCTCAAAGCATCAACAACTTTGTTAGCAATACTAGAAATATGTTGTATCACAAAAGTGAAATTCTGCATATACTCAACCCATTTAACATGCCTCTGATTCAACTTTTCTTGTTGAGTCACAAACTGCAATGCATGGTTATCACTATATAAAACAAATTCCTTTGGAATCAAATAGTGCCTCCATTTCTTCAATTCCTGGATGATGGCATAAAACTCCTTATCATACGTGGAGTACTTTACTTTTGCCTCATTCAGCTTCTCGCTAAAATATGCAATCGGTCTGTCATATTGACTTAAAACTGCTCCTATTGCAAACCCGCTTGCATCACATTTTACCTAAAATGTCTTTTGGAAGTCCGACAACACCAGAATTGGTTGTTCCATAATCTTCCGTTTCAACAAATTGAAACTCTTCTCAGCCTCTTCAATCCAGTGAAAATATTTATGTCTTTTCTTCATTGTATCCATCATCGTTGCGCTGATTCCACTGAAATTCCTAATGAATTTTCAGTAGAAACTAGCCAATCCATGAAAACTTCTCACCTCAAATATGTTCCTCGGTGATGGCCAATTCTTGATTACCTCCACCTTATCTGGATCCATCCTTAACTCATTTTCCGAAATAACAAACCCCAAATAAATGAGTTTTGTCTTCATGAATGAGGACTTCTTTATGTTTATCAAAAAGTTCTCTTGCTGTAATCTCTTCATCACAATGGCTAAATGCTTCAGATGTTCAGCTTCCGTTTTACTGAAAATCAGTATATCATCCAGATATACAATAACAAATTTTCCGATGAAATCTTTCAGGACTTCATTCATCAACCTCATAAAGGTATTTGACTTATTTGTTAAGCCAAACGGCATAACAAGCCATTCATACAAACCTTCGCTTGTCTTGAATGCTGTTTTCCATTCATCACCTTCTCTCATGCGAATCTGGTGATATCCACTCTTCAAATCAATCTTTGAAAATAATTTTGCTCCACTTAAGAAATCCATTAAATCATCATCCTCGGTAATGGAAACCTGTACCTGATGGTTGTCTTGTTAATTTCCCTTGAATTAGTGCACATCCTCCAGCCTCCGTCTTTCTTCGGACTGAGTAATGTCAAAACAACACATGGACTCAAGCTTTCCCTGACCAAACCTTTGTCCAACAAATCCTGGACTTGTCTTTTGACCTCTTCATTTTCCTGCGGTGTCAATTTGTATGCAGCTTTGTTTGGTAAACTGGCTCTGGGTATGAGATCGATATGATGACTCACACTTCTCATCGGTGGCAACGAATGAGGTAATTCATCCACTACTATATCAGCGAACTCTTCCAACAGTTCCTAAACCTCTTCTGGTAAATCATCCACTCTTGTGCTAGTCAGAACAATCTTCGATTTTCTGACCACAATGAACTGTGGATCCTCCTTCTTCTTAACCTCGGTAAGGAGTTCCTTCCCACTCATGAGAAGTACTATGTTTGTTACTTCCGGCTTCACCTCCTTATCCTTTATTGGACGTAACATGTGTGTGCTCCCATTCTTCTCTAGGGTGTATGTGTTCATCCTCCCATCATGAATCACATTTCTATCATATTGCCACGGTCTACCCAGCAATAGATGACAAACATCCATAGGAATAACATCACATAAAATCTTATCATTATATCCTCCTATCTTAAATTCAACTAAACACCGTTTGGTGACATTTACCTGATGTCCTTTTTGTAGCCACAAAACTTTATATGGACTTGGATGATCAGTCGTCTCCAGCTCCAGATTTTCTACCATCTCAGTTGAAACGAGATTTTTCATGCTACCACTATCCACAATGACCTTCCACACCCTGTCCTTGGTCTTGCAAGCAATCCTAAAAATTCTGGTCCTTTGGACTGAACTTTCCACCTCTTTCTTTGGTGTCAAAAGGACTTTTCGCATCATCAATGATCTTCTGCCTTCAACGTCTTCTGCCTCAACACCTCACCTCTGTGCCTCGGCGATGTGAGTCTCTCCAACCTCTTTCTTTTTATCAGGACACTCATAGGACTTGTGCTCATTCTTTCCACATGTGAAGCATGTGATTACTCCACCTCTTCCTCTTCCCCGACCTCTAGTACGGGGAAAAGTATTATTATCAGCATAATCTCCTCTCCGCTCAGTATGTTTTCCTCTCTGTTCATCATATCGCCCTCGCTGTGAGCTTCCACCTCTCTCTGTCTGAGTCTGAGGTTTCTTCCAGTCATCCCTGGGCTTCTGGGTTCTTTCCTGGGAAACTGATTTTCTCTTGGGCTGGCTTCTGCCTCTGCCCCTCTGACTCTATTTTTGGCTCAGCTTCTCTTCAGATTTCAGAGCCATCTGATAAGCATATTCCATCGTTCAGATGGTTTCCATGCTCATTTCATCCTGAATCTCATATCTCAAGCCATTCATATACCTGGCCACTTTTTTGTCATTGCTTTCGCAATGACCTGCCCTGATATTCAACCTGTAAAACTCTTCAATATATTCCTTTACTGTCATCAGCTTATGTCTCAGGTTCCGCATTCTCCTGAACAGAGAAATTTGATAGTCCCTGGGGATGAATTTTGCTTTCATCTTTGCAATCATCATGTTCTAGCTCTTAATTTTCTGCTTACCTTGGCAATGCCTATCATCTTGTAGTTCATCCCACCACAAGGTTGCATGTCCTTTTAATCTCGTAACGACATGCCTGACTTTCTTGTCCTCTTCGATATCTTCATAGTCAAAATAGGTGTCTAAATCTCTAATCCAGTCTAGAAGCTCTTCTACATCTAGATTTCCCTCATAAAATGGAATGTCCATTTTCACCTTTGCACCCATTCTTGCAACAGATTTAAGTAAGAACTCATTTGATGCGTCTTCTGCTGGGATTTATTTTTCCCCATGTCCAGCATCATCTTCATTTTCAGACTCATTGATATCTCCTACATTAGCTATGCACCTTTGTCTTATCTCCATGTCCACAACTCTAGCGTGTAAGTTATGCAGATCTCTTTCTACTTCTGGATTCTGCACTTCTCTACCCCTTCCTCTAGGCGTTTCCCTTTCCTCCTCTCGATTGGGTGATTGTCTATCCCTTATCCTTGGTGGAATGGTGAATTATTCTTCCCTTCTCTGCTATAGAAAGAAAATACTCATTCTTGTGCTCTGATACCACTTGACGCTTGGCGCGCTCGCAAGCACGTCTGCTCACAGGATCTTCTCTTCCCTACTGGCCTGAAGAACACTAAGGTTCTTCTATTTCCCTATCGGGAAATCCGTACCCATAGAAAATTCTCCTACGGGATATCCTCTTTACAATCGGGAGATCGAACTAAATCTCGCGATCTCGCGAGTTCGTGAGTTTAAGATTTCGACTCTTCCTCCCCAATCTTGCGATACCTGAACTGGCGATATGATTACGGCTTATTTTCTTGTCAGTGCCCTCCCCACATGTAACCATAGGCTAGGGCTTAAATATCAGTGCCTCTCGCAACTCGCACCTTTGTGAGTTCGTGGGATGAACTCTCGTGCCTTCCTGTTACGATCTTTTGAGACACGATAGGTCAATGCCGGGTTGAATCCTCCCTTGACGCTTTTCGCTATTCGCAACCTCGCAGGTTGAAGCATCAAGCCTTCCCACTCTTATCCCATGAATCCCCGAGATGTGAGAATTCAACGGAGTGTTGACTCCTTTCTCAAGGCAACGTGTGTCCACCCGTCAACCATGCGGGTCTTGCCTTATGGCTCTGCCACATTTCCACACGAACCTCGGCTCTCGGCACTTCATGACTTCTGATGTCGAAAGTGACCCCTCTCAACCTCCGAACCCCCGAGTGTGCGATAGGCGATGGGGTTTCCGATCCAACAGTCCTCCTACGACCCAGATCCAACAACTATCCTTCTTCTCTCTCCTCGCATCTTCGCGACTTTGAGCACCCAATGTTTGGGTTGTCACCCTGTGAACTTCCGAGTTTGCGAGATCTTTCGATCTCTGCCACCTGTCCTCCTCATATGGATTGCTCCTGGTCTTCTCGCCACTTCGCCACTCGTGAAGTTGAAGGACTTACCCTTCTGTCCCTTGATGTCCGAGTCCCCGATATGGGAAATCTCGTGACACGCGTCCTCTCCCAAACAAACGACTCAGATCAAAACCTCGCTAACTAGGGGTTTCAGGTGTCGAGTGACTCTCCTCACGTCCTCGATATCCCCTATATCCCGAGTGTCGATATCCTGATGCCCTTCGGGACTTTTGCTTCTCTGTCCACTAAGAATTAAACTTCGCGTCCCTCCGGTCAAATCCAACGGCTAACGGATATCTGTGTGAGATCCGACGGCTCATGATTTCCTCTTCTTGCGCACTTCTCTACTCCTCTGGGACATGAAATCTTCAACGGTCCAGAATCTATTGGCTGATCCAACAACCGATGCTGCTCCTCCCGAGATTTTACGCGTTCTCTTCCGCCCTTGGAAAGATTTCAAAATCCAAAGGCATCAACCTTTTCTCCCTTTCTCCGCGAGCTCCACGAAT
The DNA here is from genome assembly GCA_010110895.2 of Picea sitchensis. Taxonomy (NCBI): domain Eukaryota; kingdom Viridiplantae; phylum Streptophyta; class Pinopsida; order Pinales; family Pinaceae; genus Picea; species Picea sitchensis. The sequence goes on along the minus strand of SNQJ01S0069898.1, from coordinate 12,256 downwards.
TTGAGTCCTCGCCTCCGCGTATAAAAATGTTGTCTCTCCTGAGATTTCTTGTAACTCGGAGCCTTAGAAAAGACTCTTGCGCGCACTCCTTGCGACAACCTTTAAACACTTCAAGTGCCTGCATCTTTCAGACTCTACGCACACCTACAGTAATATACTTTCAATGCTTTACTCAGGTTCACAACCCTGAGACTTTACTCAACCTGCGCACTCCTTGCACGGCTTCCGTGCCCAACTGCACTTCTGAACGATCGAGAACAAAGGCTACCCTATATGAACTCTCTATCAACGCACTCCTTGTGGACAACTTCGATTGCACTCCTTGTAGGAACTCTTGTTCAGATAGAGGAACAATTGAACCTCATTCCTTCACCCTTTCAGACTTCAACCTCAAAGCATGAAATCATATACACAGCATATAAAGTAAATGTATAACAGGAAGCAACCATTCATGAGCATAACATCAATACACAGAGAACAACACAAACCATGAATTTGAATCAACTCTTTCTTTTGTTTCAAATGCCTATACATGGGTGTTCTTACACAACTCTCTACATGCTCTTGCTCTTCCTCTTGCTCTAATGATAATACAAATGTACAATGAGGGTGTCTATATCCCGTTTCCCTCTTTCTTCCTAAAACTTTCTAATCTAATATTAAATTCTACCTACTTACATAAATGCCTTCATCTACTTCAGACGAGAGCGGGGCGCTCAAGGTCTGATTACATTATACCAAGGCGCCTTCATTAAATGATCTCATTTATATTTGGCGCATCAACTTCAAGGGAAAATTCAAAAATTTGGCTGGGTTTGTCCAGCCGTCCTTTGTTTTCCGCACTGCTCATTTGATGTTGGCGATGCTCCTGCATCACCGGGCGAGCCTTCCACATAAATTTACTAGCTTTCCTATGAATAAACTTGTTCCTCCTAGGGAAGGGATCATGGCAGGATTTCGTATAGCTTCCCAAGTTCTTTCTGGAATAATGTTCACTTGTGTATCTTCGTCAAGAATATAGTCAATGTCGAAGTCCCCTATTCTTGCTTCGTTTTGCTCCTTTTCTTTGAACATCTCTGATAACCTAAAATGTTGGTGATCATTCAAGGTGTCTTTCATCTGTAGTAATATATTTTCTGATTCTTTCTGGGTTTCTACTATGATCTTGGTCTCTTGATATCCTTCAGGTTTTGCTTGCTCCATATTCAGTTTCTCAAGTCTAGCAATCATTCTAGGGCAATCCAACACTTCATGGTCCATAGCCTTACAACAAAGGCAACTAGGTTTTCTCCCAGGGAATTCCTTAGAAATATGTCCCAGTCTTCTGCATCTATAATAGAGGGTTAATCCTCTCTTTCGTTTAAATGTTCCCCAACTTCTTCTATACTGCACACCAAGTTCAGGGTAGCTAGCCTGCAAAAAAATCTTTCTAGGATCCTGCATCCACTTGTTAGTCCAAACATTATTTCGATGCATAGGTATAACATATCTATCATTATACTTATCAGATATATTCATATAAAACTTTCTTTCATCTATTAATGCCCTAGTTTTGAAGCTAGGACAAAATCTATCAAACATAACTAGATCCATGCTTTAGACAAAAAAAAATAAAAAAATTCACTTATCTACATAACACAAAGCTTCCAAATCTAAGAACTTTTGACTATTCTTACCTTTATTAGAGCACATAGCTTACATATCTTACCTCTTTTCTGCAGATCTGACTTCTTTCTTTCAGAAATTTCCACTTTTACTTTTCTTAGAGCACAGAGAATTCAGAGCTCGCTTCTCTTCTTCGGATCTGATCTTCCTTTCTTCAAATCTAACCTTATTCCTGGTACAAAGATGCACAAGTTGAGTAAAAAGCTATGCACTAGGGCAACATATCTATGCATAGAGATTTCTTTTGCACAACATTTATTTTTCCTTAGTTCCCAGCAATCACAGTTCCAGGTCCCGACAATAGTACCATTTTTTGTCATAGGGGTAGACTCAAGGTTCAACGCTCAAGAGGGAACCAACAAAACCCTAAATACCATCCCTTTCGGAAACACTTGCGAATAAAATGAAGTCTCACCCGAGGTAGAGGCAGGGGTGGTTGTAGGACTCAGATGTATGCAATCGTAGCTGGGACACTGATATGTGATTATATCTTTTATAGGGCACTTAGCATAGATCATTTGTCAATATTTAACCCGTATGGTACTTCGTAGATAACATAGAGCATCATAGTGAATACTTTTACTAAAGATGGTTCAGTACTTAGCCACATAAATATAGGTTAGGTTCAACAAATCAAGCACTAAGCATCTTTTATATCAGATCTAACATTCATTCATATATCATCAGCACAAAGCATAACAAGATCTACTAATCACAATGAGCACTTAGCCAAAAGGAAACAACACATTAGACTGAAGCACAAAGCACAATACACACAGTTACCATGGTTCACCCCCACCCTGGGGCTACGTCCACAAAGTCTTCTTTATATTATCTCAGTCAAGCAACTACAACAAACAGATTTAATGATCCTTACTTCACACAGGACAGAAGATCTGCGTAGCTCGCTATATCCTTCTTCCTTGCACTTCAACACAAGGCTACGACAAATTGCACTTAGCTTCTCAATCTCATGCAGAGATCACTTCAAGATACATCTGATCACACAGATCTAGTACTAGCACTAAGCCTTTAGCTATACATCACATAGATGTACTACTCTCTCTTCTTCTCTATTTACATTTCCTATTTTTAGATTACAAAATGGGCCTAAGCATGGGTAAACCCATGGGCCAACATCCCTTTCCCATTACATCAACCCAAAACCCTAAAATGGACCCAAAAATAGGTCTTGCTTCCTTAATTTCCGCTTCGTGTTGCGCTTTATCCTTGGCAAGATGTCACAGTCCCAAAAATGGTCAAATATGACCAAGTATTCTTCAAAACTTGGTCAAGGGACAACAATGCATCTTTTCAATCATCCAAAAATAAGTTTAGTAAGTATGGAATCTTGCTAAGAAGAGTCCCCTTTGCGCACTGCGTAGTTGGTGCTATCACCCCTATGATGCTTCTTCCTTGGAACACTTCCTAAAATATTTGCATGCCATTAAATTTGTTTCCAGTCTTGTCATATTTTCAATTATCTTATTGATTATAATTCCTTAGGACCCTCTCATTGTTCCATATTTATTCTTCATTTCCTCCACCAGGTCCTTCTCCTTAGTTTTTTCATCCAGATATTGCTTAGGCTTCTCTCCATATGTTGGCAGACTTGTTATCTTCGCAATCAAATCAATATCAATCGATATTTTCCTGTCTAACCATAGGATACCCCCATGTACTAACACCAACAATGTTTTGAATTAGTTATTCATATCTTTTCCACGTCCAAAATGAGGGATTTCCAATAGGTTCAATATCCCTGTATTGTATAACCCTGTAATCCATTGCTTCAGTTCCAATATTGGAACTCCTAATGCACTTATCCATTTTCTCTCCATGTATACCTGCAACTCAAATTCATGGAATTTATCTCTGTCTACTACGTCATGGTCTGCGTACCTCTGTTTTTCTACACATCCTAAAATGTTTGGGAGGATTGTCACTCTGTCTGGTATGCACGGTACTTCTATTGTGACTTGTTCCTACTTGCATTGTGACCTCTATATTGGTTTTTTCCCATTTATGTTTTATGTTGCAGTGGATGGACCTTCCTCCTGGAACACATGTTGGATGTATGGGATGACCCGAGATCTACCTTAGTTTCTCCAACAAAACCCTAGAAACCATTGGCCCCTCTAGTAAACCATAAGGAAACATTGAACACAAAGTGCACATCGTAGTCTCGCCTGATATGGCTTATGGGTGATTTCATGACTCAAATGTCTACAATCATGGAAGGGATGTTTCTCCTGGGGATTTCATACATACTATTGTTGTTCTACTTCAACATTCATCATTCATTAGGTTTACCATCATTCAATTATATTTTAACATTTATTAAGCATACTTATTCTAGTGCACATTGTAAATAAACTCTAATAGATGCATGTATTCATTCATTCAATATAATAAACATTTCAACACATTAAAGAACACATTCCACACATTGACACAAGTTTTTACCATGGTTCACCCCTTGGGCTACGCCCACAAAGATATTTTTCTTCTTTATTATTCTTCATCCAAATTGGGCATTACACACATACATTAAGAGGTGAATTTAGAATGAACATATGTGAGGCGGACCAGTGTCACACCAAGCTCTACATGTTGCAACATGACCCTCATTTACACTTCAGGATTCTCCAAAACCGATACAACCTGAGCTCCACATCTCTCAACCAAAACTAGTATTGTGACTCAAAATAAAAAAAGGTTCTTCAACAGATACTCCAAATATTCTCAAGAGGATAATGATACCTCCTATCCTCATACAACATATATTTATACAAAAATATGGGTAAAAACCATTTACATTGACTACCAAAATCCTAATTCTAAGTGGACTCAACTTGTCCACATTCTAACTACCTTCGTGCGCTAATCCTCAATTTTGTCACACTAATTTTCCTTTATTCCTTTCACGCGTTGCTTCCTTGGTCCATTCTTCCCTGTTTGTTTCACTCTTTCCTTGGACTTTGATCCCAAAATAGCCTTCTCTAACAACCCCCCAACACTAACCCATGGCTCATCCCTTAGCCACTCAGGTAGTGTGTGTCTCCTGCACCGATTTATGTGGTTTTAATATTTTATAACCTCTATCCTAAATTCTTTGACGTGCCCTCTTTTCTCCGTTCACCATTTTTTAACTTTTTAGATCGTGTTTTGTCTTGTAAAGTTGTGTTCATGTTTATTGCATGCAATATCATGAATTGTGTTGCACCATTTTATTGTTTACCACACGTTGTAACTCTCAACTATTTGTCTACCACTTATTCCTCTATGTACTTCTTTTTGGATTTTTGTCATTTTTCCACTTTGTTTTTCATTTTTCTTATTTGTCTACTTTTTCTTCTTTTACTTCTTACTATATACATTATGTAAAACTCTACTTCTCTGCACTACAACTACTGAGGGTTAGTGGTCCAAATATCGCTATACAGTTTCATTTGACTACCATTCACCATTCCTTGAAGTTCAGTTCATGTTAAATCCTTCAGTTGCACAACACCTCCACCTGTGACATAATTTATCTCATATGGCCCTAGCCAATCCATCCTAAACTTTCCTGGGTACAAGTATTTACTGTCATAAAGGAGAACCAAATCTCCTACCTTTAAGTTCTTCTTCTTAATATGTATGTCATGCCAAGATTTATCCTTTTCTTTATGTACTTCCTGATGGAAACCAGCTATAATCCTGTCTTCTTAAAATTCCATAAGTTGAGTCAATATTTCTTGTGTTGCACCTCTTTTTTTCATCTCTGTAATGGTTGCAATGCATAGACTAGGTATCAAGTACTCTAACGGAACCACTTCCTCCTTTCCATACACCAACCTGAAGGGTGTATGCCTGGTTAGCTTCTTGCATGTAGTTATATAAGCCCAAAGTACTAATGGTACCTTCAAATCCTAGTCATCCTTGTTTACATTGCAAATCTTGGTCAAGGCATTCTCCAATATCTTGTTAAATTCTTCCACAATTCCATTATCATGAGGGTGATATGGAGTGATCTTCTGATGATGTATCTCAAATGCTTCCAACATTGATTGTATTGTGCTATTGATAAAGTGAGTCCCTTGGTCGCTCATCAAAATGATTGGGCATCCAAACCTTATAACTACATGTTCAAATAAAAAGCGTGTTGCAGTTTGAAGCAATACTGATGACCAAAGTGAATGAAGAGGTAATAATTAATTTTGTTGAACAATACATTATCACAAGGTTTGGAGTTCCTAACTCTCTAGTGTTTGATAACACAACGTATTTTTCATCTTGGAAGTTATCTGATTTTTCGTTGGAAAAGGGAATTACTTTTAAGTACTTATCAAAATGTTATCATTATGGTAATGGATTGTTTTAATCTACAAAAAAAAACCTAATGTGGATCCTCAAACGAATCGTAGTTGATCACTAGATAAATTGGCACAATTATCTATCTAATTCCCTTTGGGTCTATCGTGTCACTCCTAAGGCCTCTATAGGAACTTCTCCATATTTCCCTATCTATGGGAAATAATCTATTTTACCCTCAAATATCTACCTTCCTTCCGTGCAACTCACTTAACAATATCGAGGAAGATAATGTCAAGTCATCCAACAATGTATCAATACCTTACTGAACCTAGAATAACATCATGCCAATGCTAAAAAAAAATGTGAAACTCATCAGCAGACCATTAAACATTGGTTTGATAAGAAATATACTGGTAAGAAAGAATTCCAAGTTGTGGATTTAGTCCTTGTTATAGCACACATTATAGGTTGGGAAAATCCTAACCCAACCACAAAAGCAAGTGCTACAAATAGGAAATCATACACCCAATGACACCTCGATGTAGCTCCCACACTTCAAGGGTGATTAGGTCACTCTAGGGAGGAAATCCTGAAGACCCTAGGGGGAATGATATGTAGATGAACGGATATGGAAGTGGAACCCCTAGAACTTAAATCTAAGTGGAGTGAGATGTAAAAGGAGATGCCTTTTAAACCAAGTAAAAGTTACCTCAAAGATATAGTACTTCTCCAGATGATTGTACATGCCTGAGACACAAAGAAAGACACCTTGTAATTCTATGTGTTAGTATGGATCAATAAGTTAATATTGTTGTCCCTAATTTTCAACAACATTTAACAGTTTATATCAGCAAATAATTCATCTAAATCAACATGTAAAAGCATAAGATTATCCAACAATATTATTAATGAATTTGCCAATCAATCATGACTTAAATATAGCACTTTGAGAATGAATAAATAAAGTTGTTATAAAATTGATTTTCTGCAGTAAAGTATCAGCCTTATGGCTGTAGCATTCAATTCCATGCAGCAGCAAAATTAACCATGTAAAAGTGCCAAGAACTAGCCCAAAAAGCACACCCTAGTTAGTAGACTAGGTGAGTGAAGTTAGAAAGAATTCCTAGGGTTAGTTTGTGAGATAAGAGGGAGTTAGAATATAGGGTTATGCAGCCTTAATGGCTGTAGGTTAATGTTTATAAAAACAATCAAAGTGGTGGGAGAAGAGGGATGCCTCAATGAGGCAAGATAGCTCAAGGCTCAAGGAACACTTCTCCAAAAAGATAAACTTGAAACTAGAAAAATCATTCTTCCCAAGGCAATGATTTTAAATCTCCAATGCAATTAAAAAATGACTAGTGCCTTTAAATATTGGGTTAATGGAGTCAAGTAAATGAACTAGAGATGCTAATTCCTTGGGGGTGTAAACCCTATTACTTCCTAAGACAAGTATCTCTAGTTAGGGTTTGAAAATGAGGGGTGTAAAGCCTCTTACTTCCTTAAACAAACCCTTGCAACATCAATAAACTTCAAGAAATAAATGATGAATTCTAGAGTGGGGGTGGAAATTCTCTTACTTCCCACTTATTTCCTAGCACAAAAATCCTTGACTTGAAACAAATGATAGCATAAGAGTAAAAAACATACCAAATCAAGAAGATTCTAAGAAAATCCACCATAAAATCTAGAAATCATTCATCTAAGGCTAGCGCCTCACTCCTCCATCAACCATTAACAAAATATATCCATAAAAAGTGCACAAGAGACAAATATTCCCAGTGTAGCGAAAATTTCAGATCAAGTCTTCTCACAAGAGGGAGAGTTATGTTCAAATGAGATCTTATGATCTCTTATTTATACAAAATTTCACCAAGGTGACTTGTGCACATATTTAGGGGTAAACCACAAGAATAGGGGTCAACAACCCTAATATTTCCCCCTTTTAACAAAGTAATATTAAACAATTCATTTAAAATTTCACTTTTGCACAAATAAAACCCTAATTTACATGACATCACCCCTTTAGGGGATGTTTTGACACTTGGAACAAGTCGTTGATGTTGGAGAAGAAATGGTAGGCCTCCAAAGTCCACATGTAAATAATATAGGCAATATCCTCATGGTCAAGGCCTCATCCTCCTCAAAATGTACATGTGTCAATGAGTGGTAACACCACCACCAAACCCTAGTCACCAAATATGATGTCAAGATAAAAAATAAGATGTTTTACTTGTCATGGGAAATTTTTTTGGCATGTGAGGGCTAGGTTAAGTATTCCACATCATATTCTAGGTCTCCAATACTTCGTCTATGTGATCCATCAAGTGGACCCTTGGCATCCAACCTATGGGCTTGTAGCCTCATGGAAGCCCAAGCTAGGCTTGTTCTTCCAAAATTGTCCATAAACTAGGTCCTACAAAGACAAATAAGCATTCCCTCCAAGGATATAAAGTCATAACATCATGATAAGTGAATCCAATAAATAAATGATCCACCTAAGCATGTGCATCAAATATCACTATATCAAACAATTAGCTACTCAAAGACATTATACGACTTGTCAAGCGTGAATATGGGAGGGTTGATGAGGTGTCCTATTAGGTAGTTCTTTCCCTAGGTCAAGGAGAGTTTCCAAGAGATCCCTCTCTAATCCATGTAAGGTGGGTGAATTGGTTGGGGTCAAGACTTAATGGGAATAGGGCTCATGACATACAAGAGTTCGTAGTGTCTCATTCATGGGTGCCTTTATAGAGGGTGTGTGGTACCTTAGTCCTCAATGCATTTTTTCCAAGCCCATTATTTTCCATTCTTTTATTCTTTCATAATTTTAAGGAAATGTTGAAGGTCACTTCCCTGGCATTGTGTCCAGATAATGGAAATGTCACCCACAAACACCTAGTGGAAATGAGAAGGTTGGCTCATGATGAAACCCCCTTTCTCTTATCCGTTCAACTAAGAGCCATTACCCCGATTTTGTGACCAAATGATGTAAATGGCATACCACTATATATTCATGGACGTGATAGGTCTGCTCATGATGAGACCTCCTATCCTTCAACTAACCCTTAAAGCATTATTTATCATGTTGTGGGTCCCCCCTTACTCAAAGATAAGCATTTCAATGCTTTCTTGGGTGATCCCCGGGTGAATCATATAGAAGGTTCATACACGGATTTTATCTTTTACCCAACATAAATCCCTCTAGGCCTTCATCCCCTTCTTCCCATAGAATGAGGGACAACCTCTTCTGGGGTCAATACACCCTAATATCCCAAGAGATAGGGAAAGGGGGGAAATCATGATGGAAAGTGGTAAGTATGGTCTGGAATGGTACGATGGCTCTTCAAGGGAGTTCCTAGTTGCAAACCCATCCCCAAGGGAGACCACTTACTAGGGCACAATGTCAACCACCAAGGTGAAGCATAGAAAACGACATAATGTCGAAATATATATCATGAAATATAGAGAAATCTAACATTCAACATACTCAAATGGATTAAATATTGAAATTATGCTCACCATAATACTGACTTGTACCTCATGTAGCAAGGCCCACTGCCTTCTAGAAGCCAGCTAATGTGGTGGATTCCATCTGAAAATGTGTGACCATCTGTGGTGGTGAGAGGGTTCTCCAACTGTGAAAAAGGGTATTGTTGGTCATGTAATCTCTCGACACTCCATATATGCAACCTAAGGGCCTTGAGACATAATCTACTTAGTTATCCACAAAATGGGGATAACATATGGCTCCTACTTGGGGACATGTGCTCATCATAGAGTGCATGAGAACTGCATCATCTCCTAGTAGACATGTGCCTACCAAAAAAAAATATAAATGGATCAAAGCATCTAGGGTGGTTCTATCACCCTTCATCCATATATATAAAATCCAACATGGAAACTAATCTAGAAAAGAAAATTTTTGACATTTTTTCAAAAATTTCTAAGCTAAGCATGAAATCAATATGAAAGTAGAGAAAAATGGAAATGAAATTAATCTAAACTAGTATAAGAAATCAATATGCATATGCAAGGAATCAAAATGACCTACCTACTTACCTGGGGCCTTGGGGCCCTGAAGATTGAGTGATGGGTGATTTCAGGTGAAGTCATACAAACAGTGTGTTATCACTGAAAAATTATCCGCAAAAATTGCACACAATGGTTGAAGAAAGACATCAATACCAACAACAATTAGTACACCTACAATGTTCGACAACAAAGGTATTCCAACAGAGGACGAACACCTTCAGTAACCACTCACACAACCAGATAAAAGATCAACACACCAATGTTTTGATGTGGTAAAACCCCTATGGGGAAAAATCCACGGCCCCAGCCAATGAGACCACTTGGAGCAGTTTATTAATGCAAAATAAAAATATTACAAAGAGATTTTACAAGAGAGTTTCTCACAATCGATCAACGAAAAATGACCCTCCATTCTCTTTAGATAGAGATCATGGACCAATCGGGTGTTAATCCATAGATCAATGGTTGTTAAGATCGAGGGGAATATGAACCGTCGAATCACTCTATGTCAAGAACATATCGTGACTGTTGTATTTCCTAGCTACAAATTCATACTAATGCATATTAAAGAAAGACATTAAGAAACACACTTTTACCTAATGACACATTAGACCAAGAAGATATTAAATAACTCCTAAGTGTCTAAATATCCTAGCATCCCCCCTTAAGAACAACTTGGGATATGATTGAAGGATTTACAATAGTGAAACAATAGGATAAGGAAGTAGGAATTATAGCCTATCCCCCCTTAATGCCAACTTCCTGAACTCCTAACATAGATCAAAGTTTGGAAAACTTTGCTTCTATAAGAGACTTTGTGAAGATGTCTGGAACTTGATCTTTTTTCGAGAAAAAGAGCACTTCAATAACTTGATCATGAATGAGATTTTTGATGAAGTGCATGTGTAGCTTGATGTTCTTTCTACGCTGATATTGAACTGGGTCTTTGGCGATCTTGATGGCACTTTGATTGTCACACCAAAGGTTGGTTGGATGCTGCTGCTAGAATCCAAACTTTGAAAGGATCTATCGAAGCCATAAGGTTTCTTGAATTGTATTTACCACTGCTTGATACTCTGATTCTGCTGAAGAAAGTGCAATAAACCATTGTTTCTTACAAGCCCAAGTTATAGGTCCTGAACCAAGGCTGAAAACATAACCTGTAGTAGACTTCTGATCATCAGGGTCATCGACCCAATCTGAATTAGTGAAACCAACCAATAAAGGAGTCCCCCCTGAACTGTAATTTTTCCCGAACTGAACTATACCACATAAATAGTGAAGTATCCTTTTAACTTCTTTCCAATGGCTTTCATGGGGTGTTTTCATATACCAGTTAACAAGACCAACAACAAAGGAAATGTCAGGACGAGTATGATTAGATTATAAGAGGCTACCAAATAACTGACGGTATAGGGTGACATCAACTTCAGAAGAAGTACAGGTGGTAGTAAGTTTGACTCTAGACTAGAAGGGAGAACGGGTCGTTTACAATCATCCATGTGAAAGCAACGAAAAAGTTCACAAGAATACTTATACTGGGAAAGAAAAATTCCTTCATTGGTTTGCAAAACTTGGAGGCTAAGGAAATAGTGCAAAAATCCTAAGTTAGTCATTTCAAATTTCTTCTTAAGGTTGGTTTTCACATGGTTTAAAAGTTTTGAGTCACTAGCAGTAAGGATAAGGTCATCAACATAAAGTACAAGGATTATGAGATGGCTTCCTACTTTCTTGGTATAGACATTAGGATCAGAATGGCATCTAGAGAATCTGGTGTCAATAAGAAATCTGTCCATTTTGGCATGCCAAGCTCGAGGAGCTTTATTAAGACCATAACGAGATTTATTAAGTCAACAAACAAGGTGTTTGCACCCAATTTGTCACTTGGTGAGCAAATAAAGGGTGCTTACATGCCCAGTTGGGTCTTGCTGAGCATGACAGTTGTAGAGGAAAGGGTTAGAAGAAGAATAACAAAACTATAAGAAAGAATTAAACTAAAACAAACTAAAACTATGAGCATATGGATAAAGAAATAAAAAAGACAACAAGACCAATATCACCAATGTTTTTAGGCTGATCAATTGATGAAACCAAAGAACAATGAAGGAAGAGGACCGTGAGTCCCTTCTTTCTCCAATGGAAGGCTCTTGTGCCCTCACAAACTTGCTCTCCTTACAATAAGAAAATGAGAATGATGGTGAAAGAACTCCAAGCACATTCACTCAATGAAGAGGTGAATGGCTCAATGAAATGGTGCTAA
>SNQJ01S0069897.1:14704-53541 GCA_010110895.2 Picea sitchensis | reverse complement strand
ATATTAATAATTGTGAAAATTTATATTAATAATACATATAAAGTTTCATTTTTTGTGTATATGATCATACTCATTAATATATTAATATAATTTATTGCATAAATTATAAATATTTATAATTACCTGCATATTGTACGTTATAATCAATATTTAATATCGGTGAATTATGTTTTTTTTATTCATTTTCTCAAGAGTGGGATGCACTTCATTTATACATTGCAAATAATATTGACTGGATGAATGTATGGATTGAAAGATGTAAACAACATAATGGAGGTAGGTTATCATGGCAAAGACTGTCTAAATTGGTTAGAGAAGCTCATCGTAACAGAGATGCCAATGTTACACAGAGGGAAATTGATCTAGCATATGGTTTGAAAGATGGACAGGTAAGAAAATTCACCCATTTTATTCAGTTATTTTATATTATATTAATGTGACTACATGTGTACTGTATTTTTCAAATACTTTCGAAGTTATATAAATATATGTTAATTTATTAATTGACAATGCATCTTTTACATATCTGACATAATGCAGTTGAAACACCACAAGGCTATGTGGTGCAATGGTCATAAATTTCACATCAAACAATTGGATGAAACCAGAAAAACTTTTGATAATGGGATAACTGCAGTATTCCAGGTTACTAATGTTTCCTCTAGGAGTGACAAATATCCCCGAGAAGCTGAAAATAGATACTATGGGTATTTAAACGATATACTTGATTATGACTTTAATTCCTTCAAATTAGTTATGTTCGATGTCAAATGGTATAGGTTACGAATGCATGAACGTGATGAGGAAAGAGCTGTTATTCAACATGCCAATGGATTTCCAATGATTAAAACAACGTTGTTTGAAAGAGGACATGATCGTTATGTTTTTCCAAGCCAATTTGAATCTTCTTATAATTGAGATTCGTTACATAGTCGTTGAAAAAATACAAAAGACTTATGTAGCGGATATTAATTTGGTCTTTGTGTGGGACATTTTATGCCATTAGGAACAAGGAATGAGGAACAAAAGTTGTACGAGGACTAGACACCGGCAACAGCAACCTGCGAATGGGGCCAACGTTGAAATTTTGAAATCAAGTAAAACACAACAGCATTACCTATAACAAAATGTAAACTTAAAGCTTATACCAAAATGTACTTGAAAAGAATGAAAAAGGAGAAGTGTACTAGGTTGGCAAAGGGGGCCCTCCAGTGCTTCACTTGTACACCTAGATTAGTCTCAGCTAATAAGTAACTTCCAGCAACATTCACATAATCATCTCATAAACATCATCAAGAACAAAACACCAAACTGATCTCAAGACTGAAAATTCAGAGTTTTCTTCACTAACAAAAGATGTCACACTAGTCCATTTCTTGAAGTACTTATACAAAAAGTTTGTAACTAAAAAGACTAAAAAGACTCCTAATATGAGGATGAGATCCACAAAATATACTAAGAAGGTCGAATCCCTCCTTCAAATCCACAAAATATGCACAAATCCCCATGATGATCTCTGGAGTATGAAGAAGCAATTCCAAATTTTTATGGGTTGATTTTGATGGAAAAATAATTGAAGAGGTATGGGCTTATGCAATGGTTATCAAGAATATAAGGACTCCATCGATCCTCCTAAGATACATGCTCCATTGGTTCCACTCCACTTACTAAGCCACATGCTCCATTGGTTCCACTCCAATTACATGAACACTATCGCAACCAAGGCATCCCCAAGTCAAATGCATGCCTCCATGAAAGAATCCAAGCTACCCTATGTTGTCTAGGGATCAATTCCCTCCTATAGAATGTCAATGCTTCTTTTCCAATGTAGGGAATCCTCCCAAGAAAGCAACCAGTATAAATTTGGCCAACATAAATAATGTCCCAATTTATCTAATTATCTCCAACACTCCAAGGAGGAATGTAATGCAAGCATTCAACTAAGGTTAATCAACCACTAAGTAAACCACCTCCAATGTGAAAATCCATATCAAACCATCCAAGGGATAATCACATACACCATGTACCCCAAATCTCATGAAGCACTTGCAAACACGGTGTAAACATTTTTAGAGTAACCTCAAAAGCTAACACAACCCGTATGACTTTGTTGAAATTGTTAGATAGTTTTCTAAATTGATAGTGAGAATGCATATAACACAACCCCTATGAATTTGTTGAACTTGTTAGATATTTTTCTAAATTGATAGTAGAGAATGCCTATTTCCTATTTTTTCTTTGATGGAACATCCATGGCTACTTTTACCTATGGAAGAGAATCAATTTAGTGGATGGTCATTATAGAATCAATACACGTGGTATTATGATATACATTTATCATGAAATTTTATTCAAACTTATGAGTTCCTTTTATTTTTCTTAAGACATGGTTGCTATTTTTAAAGGTGCCCAGTGTTAACTAGATTTCCTATGCTTCTACCAAAATTATAGAACCTAGACTTAGCAAAAGTACAAAGATTCCTATCAAACCTAGTGGATATTCATGTTGGCCTTCTTATAGAGTTAGTTGAATTTCATGGACTCCTGTAGAATTTGATCCCAATGATGTCTATCCCAACAACCTTTTTTATTCATGGTGTTATCCCCCTTGTTTATATTTGCATTGGAATTTTGGCGACCATGACATGTTTTTATTGAAAAAAGTTCACTTTATTCTACATTGAACCTATATTACTATTTTGAAGAAATACCATAATTGTTTTGAATTATGTCAAAATTGTAGTTGAGTCATTCATATTTATAGTTATCCTTTTTGTTTATATGGCCTGTTGGTATCAAATCCTATGTGCCCATATGTGTATGGTTTTATCTCTATACAAATTAAATCCTATATCTAGTCTACTTTGACAAAAGAAAGTGGTTCTTTTTATTTTTGTGAGAGAAGTAGTTTAGTGAAAGGATTTTATAGTTATTTCCTTCTACTTATAGGTTTTGTTGGTATGAAATGTTATATGGCTAGAAGCGTGTTAGTTTATATTTATAAAAAGTTAAAAAATAAAAATTAAAAAAATTAAAATTAAAAAAAATTAAAAAAAAATGTATGTCTACTTTGAAAAAAATAGCATACTTCTTTTTATCTGTGTGATATAATTATTTTAGTAGATCACCATATAGTTATTTCCTTATACTTACTTGAAAGTGAAGATGTAAAGATCTTGTAGAAAACCCATGTTATTGTAGCATGGTTTGATATTCTCATAAATAAACATGTTAGAATACAACTATACATAAACAAAATATATAGCTTCATTACAGTAGGTGTACAATTAGATTATGAAATCTTAGAGCTAATTTCAAGAGATATTTTTCATAGACAAACTTTAGTATCGAAAGAGGGATATGTATATAAATAATGTCGTTGTTTTCTATTGATAGTTATTAATATGGTAATGATAATATGCAATTGTCACCTAAATTTAGCAAGAAGCCTTGTGCTGTAAATATTGTACAAAATATGTTGTTCAAAAACTATGTTCCACTCAACAATATAATTATTCTTTTGCACACATACATTCATGTTTACTTATAGCTAACATAACTTGTCGATTGTGATTTTTATTCTAGAATGGTGGTTTCCTTCATTATTGTAATTACATGATAAACTCTTGAACAAATAAATGATAAACAAGAAACCAAAATCCTCATGGTTAAGTCCAAGATACCACCAAGTTAATTCCCTAAAGTGTATTAAATGCAATGAGAAATAGGAAAGCTCCATGTTAATGTTATTTGCTACCAATTTTATGAAATCAACTAAATCAACATATTGAATGCATATGGAAATATGGTTTCTTTGGAGGATTATCATAGTTCTTTGTTGAAGAAGTAGTTAAGTGAACATTCATTACATTTATTTCACTTTGGTACTTGAGCATGAATATTTAACCCAGGATCTACAAGAGAAAATGCATTTTAATGTAGCATTCATGAATTGTGCATTTATTTCCCTTTGGTGCTTGAGCATGAATATTTTAGGATCTTATAGAAATGCATGTTAATGTAGCATTCATGAATTGTCTTATAAAACATTATGTTAGTACTAAATATACTTATGCACATAGATATACATAAAGAGAATATATACCTTCAATATTGAGCGCATACAATTAGCCCAAAAGAAATAATTTTTTTTTTTTTTTTTTAAATAAATAATTTAGATACTCTCAATTTCGATGATATGCAAAATTCTCTGACCAATTTGCTTTATATAAAAAAAGGAGAAGATGTTATGCATGAAATTTAAATGACAAAAAGAAAATTCTTCATGACAGATTTGCTATATAAAAAAGAAATATGTCATATGATTTCGACAACAATAATAAAAAATTCCTCTGACGTTGCTATATAAAACAAGTTGTGTTCATGATAATAAATTGACAATGGAAGGTCACATGACAAATTTTCTATATAAAATCAAGAGAAAAGTGGTCATCGTTAATAATAATCTTAAATGAATTTGCTATATAAACCAGAAAGTTGTTTATGCTTAGTTCGATGACAATAATAAAATCTTGTGACAAATTTGCTATATAATACGAAACATTGTCGTCCTTGATTGCGATGATGATTCAGTTTCACTTGGTTTCCATATTGTCATATTGTGACAATATTTCTTATTTTGTCATAATTGTGAGAAGTTCCCTAGTGCGTTAAACTTGGAGCATTAATTCAAGTTAAATCCAAAATTTCCCACGTTCTGTGATCGACGTTTGAGAGATTTGAATTTGTCATATCCACGACATAACATGTGAGCTTGTCAGGAAATGAGTCGTCTAAAATGACCAAATTTTTCTAGTGTATTAGCAGTAGAGTTATTGGATTTTCAACTTTGGATAAACTTTGTAATGAATGCACCCTATAATATCCATCCTAATCCCGTAAAGGATCTCACTTCTACAACATTCTTAGGAATTAGCCAACTTTTGATTGCTTCAACATTTTAGGGTCCATCACTATGCCTTCCTGCAGGATGACGTGTGGCCCAAAATAATGATTTTTTCTTTGATATAAGTGAACTTTTTTAGCTTGGCGCCTGGTGGTTCTCTCTCAATACTTTTATCACCATACTCAAGTGTTTCATGCTCCTCCTCTCTTGGAGTGGTGTAATCTCATCCAAAGAAACAATGATAATTTTCCAAATAATCTCAGAATACTCCATTCATTAGACACATAAAGTGTAGCTAGTGCATTTTTCCAAGCCAAATGACACCTACAAACTCATAATGGTGTGCCTTGTCACAGTGTTGTATTGTTGGTGTCTTCTTCTCTAATTCTCTTTGATTAAGCCCGATCTTAAGTCAATCTTGGAAAATAACATTTCTCCTTTTAGTTGATCAAAAATATAAATGGAGTCCATAGTAGAGGGCACCTATTCTTTACCATTACCTTATTAATCTATCTAAAATTAATACATAACCTAAAATTTCCATATTTTTCTTCTACTTGAACATTAGAACTTATTGATACCTTGGGCATGTTACCTTCTTCAATGGAATTCTTACGGATGAATATTACGAAATGCTTTTGGATGCAGTGTGCTCATTCTGTAAGTATTTTTTTGGACATCGGGGCAGCTCCATGCATTAATATAATAGAGAAATAAATATCTTTTGGAGTTGGAAATCCTGGTAACTCCCCAAACACATATTCATGCTCCTTTAGTATTGGATAATATTCAATACTTGGCTCATTTTCTTTGGTTGGCTCTTCCATATGTACTTCATTTATTTGGATTCTTTCCTAAAATTTATTCTTAGCTACAATGTTGAAATCTCTCAAATAGATATAGGCCTTAGAATACCTTAGCATGCATCCTTAGATTCCCTTCCTCATTAAGGCATGTGAAAGCCTTGTTGTAGCAATCCATGACAACATGATTCTTTTCCAACAAATCCATACCAATAAGAATGATATGAAGCATGTAATTGTTAAATCTTTAACAGTTTAGCTCCATTCATGAAAATTGAGTGATCCTTGACAAGTTGTTTATTTTCCTCATAGTTCCGTGGCTAGTTGAACCAACCAAGTATTTGCATGATTACATCTCTTCAATTCAAACCTTTCAACTATTTTTGGATATATAGCTATGAATGGCTCCATAATCAATCAAAATAGTTATGGGTTGAATATCAATCTTACCTTCTAACTCGATCATGGCAAGTTGGTAATCTACTTGTCTCTTTCCAAGGATGCATGATCCTTGGCATGCTCTTTAAATATCATTGTATCATATTCCTTAATGGCTGTATAGTCACTCATCATATCTCCTTGTAGGAAAATCATATACAATTGGTCTCCTTTGCATCCCCAACACTTTATAGAATGTTTCCTTGAACTTTTCCCCGAGGAATATGTAATTTTATACTCACCTTGTGTTGACTTCCCTTATTGATATACTTGATATATTTCTAATGAAAGGTGGCTTGAATCATTTCTTCCTTTAGTCTATTTCCTTCTTATTTTCATCTCAAGCCTTTTGTAAAGAGTTGGCCTTCCTCTGCTATTCTCATAAAGATTATTTTCCCTCATATGGCCTCCTCCAAAGTCTTGAGGGTTATCATATTGTATCTTGTCAGAAGGAGGGTAACCCACTAAAAAGCTGTTTTTGACTTTCTCATCCTTTATTAATCCCACATGCTTCAACAACTCAAAGAACCTCTTATCACTATTAATCCATTGTCATGTTCCCCAAGTTGAGTTCAAAGGCACTGTCTTATTCTCATAATATTTATCTAACAAGTACTGCTACTAGAAATATCTCTTAAATCGTTTCCAGGAAATTATATTTCCATCAATGTGCTTGAATTGCTTGAGTTGATCCTACATAGATGGTTTCCTGAAGGCCGGTAGGCTACAATCCCCTACTTCTACATCTGATAGGTAATGGCCACAACTGGAAATATTTTATCATGACTGACAACCAGGATTCAACATCTTCTTCTATCCTATTCTCTCCATCAAATGATGGTGGCTAGATTTTCACGATCTCTCCTTACAAAATATCTACCTCGGGTCTCTCTTTTTTTTCTGATAGGGGACACACAGGGGTTGTTTTTTGAAATTTAAGGTCCATGCGCACTTCTAGTAGAGTGTCCTCATGAGTGATGATGATGATTTTCTCTGTAATCCTTGAACTCCTAGATCCCCCATGGTCATCCCTCTTATCATGAGATATGGATGCTTCTAAATGCCTTGCACCAATGACTTGTTTTGTGCCATAATTTTTATTGAATTGCTTCTGCAAAATATTAAGAGTTTGTAGTATCTCTTCATGAGCCCTCGTCATCCTTGCATTGTATTCTATACAACTATACACTTCCTTCTACAAACTTTTCATAGTCTCATTAGCTCTAAGCTCTGCTTTGCTTCTATGCTGCCCATTGTGGAATCATCTGCATTCCCCATTTTGGCGTGTAGACCTTTGATCAGCGTCTACATGGTAAGAACAGACATCATCCATATCTATAGTCTTCATATAGTGACCAGATATGTGTCATGTACCTTTAATTCTGTAAGGAATGTGCATCATGACAATTATTTGTTAAATTAACCATGTTTATACAATTGTGTGAATTTAAAGATACCATTGTTTTTTTCTTGGATTTTTTGAAGGAACATTGCTAAACAAATAAAACTATAGACTTTCAAAAATGTTATTTTCTGATTTATGATTATGATAGCTATATCCATGCCTAAATATGATTTCTGATCTAAGATTTATGACTTCCTAAAATCATCAATTTTACTCATTTTGGCACCTATTTTAATAATACAAAAAAATCTTAAGGGATGAATTATTTCTGTTGTAGAAGAAAATATGGTGAGAGCTAGGAAAAATTTTTAGGCCCGAGGTGTTGATAGTATTCATGATTTGGGAAAATTTTTAGAGCGGGTGTTGATATTATTCATGATTTTGAGTACACAACAACTCTCATATTTATAATCTAACACTCCAACTAACTTCTAAATCAATCTAGATTTGGCAATTTTTTCCTTTTGCATTTCTTCCAGACTTCAAATTTTTGGCCAAAAATGGTATCTCCCAAACAGAGCAAAAATGGCAAAAAACCCCTCAAGAAAAAGTTGTTTGGATTGATGAGTAGATAAAAAGTTGACTAAATAAATTTTTCTGGACATGTGATATTGGGTCCCTTTTCTTCCTCCAAATTTTTCAAAAATCCCCCTAACGCGCCAGAAAATAGTGGATTTTTCCCTATTTTAGCATCTCCACTTCACACCCCTTTGAATTTTACCAGGCAGCCAAATGGGTATCTTCATGGCTACTTTTTAAGTTATCTATCAAATTTTCACCCTTATCTAGGTCTTAATTACCAAACACGACACACACATGAATTCTTGTAGCCCTCGTCATTGTGTACAAACACCTAAATTTCATCCAAAACTGAGTTGAAATGCTCTTGTTATGCCTAAAACAAGTTTTAGGATCTAGACCTTTCTTTTGTAAATTACCAGTTTTCTCCTTCCCTTTTTCTACTATTTTCTTCTCTTCTCTCTTTCTTTTATTTATTTATCTCTTCCTCTTCTTCTCCTTTATTGGAAGTCAAAATATCATTTCTCATCAATGTATCGATGTCCAAAGACCATTTTTCGCCAACACGATCTTCCATATCAGCTATGGAAGATATTTCTTCCCTGTCAACACTATCTCCGTTGTTGGCAGTGGAAGATTTTTTTCCTTGTCGATGTATCAGCAACGGAATTATTTTTTTATCGCTAGTGTATACGTGATGAAACGTATTTTTCTCATCGATATATCAGTGAACGATGTTCATTCTTCGCCAATACACACTGTATCGGCGACAAAAACCTTTCTTTCATCAGTTTATCAGCGATAAAAAACTTATCTTTCATCGATTTATTTGCGACAAAAAAAAAAATCCACCAGCGTTTCGACAATGAAAATTTATCTTTTGTCCCCAAGGTGTAGGACAGTCGGTGATGGAGTGTGGTGTTAAGGCACTCCATGATGTTAAATTCACCGGTTCGAAACCTGCGGGGACAAAAAATCCATCCATGTTAAGGGTTGGTGTGGCTCAGGCCGGCTGCGATCCTCAGGTGATTTTAACAGATTAGATTCCCCTCAATCATGGTTTTTTAGCCACAGGTTAGTCCCGCATGTCAAGGAAAAACTAACAAACAAACAAAAAAGACAATGAAAATTTATCTTTCACCGAAAAATTTTATTCCTTCGTCGACAACTTATTTTATTTCGTTTCTGGTGTATCAATGAAAATCTTCCTTCTTTTGTTGATATACATTATATCGACAACGAAAACTTATTTTCCAATGAAACTTGTTTTCCTCTTTTTCAACGATTTTCAAATTTCTTCCCTCACCAATGTATCAATGAAGATATTCATTCTCTATCAATTCACACTATATCGACGACTCCAACATTTCAACACTTTGTCTATTTTTTTTGTGATTGTTGGGCTTTTGATTGTCGCGAAAATGCCTGACTCGATCAGTGAGCCAAATTTTACCATCTAGAGGTCAAATTGACCCCCTTAACAACCACACCAGCATACAAAAAAAAAAAAAAAATAGCGCCTTGACCCCAAATCACATAGTTGGGAAAAATGGATTTTTACCCAAAAACTACATAGATTTAAGTTTGATTGTTGTAGCAGACCCATACAAGCCTAGTGTTGAAACCAGAGCTCTAATACTACTCTGTAGTGTCCCCACTACATAACCCATCAAAAACAATTTCTAATACCAATAAACTAAATGTATCTAACAACACTATTTAAACATTAATGCAACTCATTTATCATTCACAAATCAACATATACATTTCTATAAACTTGGAGTTCATGCACAGAAATAAAAACCCATAAATAAAATTGACAAACTAAGATAAAAAACCACTTATCTTTTGACAACAAATGAGAAACTGACTATAGGGGATGGATTTTCTCCCCAACCATAGATTTTTTGCTCCAAATATTAGTATAAAATCACCCCCAAGTTGGGGCTACAAATCCACAAAAGAGGGTGTCTCTCTCACAATGCAATTCACTCCCATAACCAGCCCATTTTCTAACAACTATCCCAATCCTCCAACTCTCTTTCCCTCAACCTATGCAACACAAGGAATTGGGATCCACCTTCATTGCACATAGTTCTTCATTCCTTCCCTCTTCCCTCCAGGGCTCCAACACCAGGTTGGGTAGGAATATCTAATGTTGGGGACTCCAGGGATGCTAGCTACCCCAAGAAAACTAAAAAATCAACCCACATTCAAGGGAAATATCCCACACAAAAAATATCCCTCTCTACAGACCTAACAACCTACTTATTCATGTAAAACAAAATCTAACAAGATTCCCTCAATATCCCATGCTCTCCACTCCCTTGTTGCTCCAAAAAATGCCCAAAATGGCCACTTGAATTTATATTTTACCCATGAGACTTGACTCACATTCCATAACGTTGATTTTCCTTAGCCCCCATGCTCTCATAAATATGGAATGTGACTTTTCTCACCAACCCCTCTTACATGTGTTTAATGATTGGGCTCTCATACAATCAAAAGGAAATTAGAAGGTTCACTCAAAGTATTAATTTTAGGAAAGTGGGTTGGAATTAATACCCATTATTAATTCCCCCCCTTGGACCCCTTTCTTAGACATACCTAGACATTACCCTCTCTTGTGTAAATTCAACCCCCAATTACTATATCTTTGTCCACCCACAGTCAACGTCACATTTATTTTATTATTACAATCATCCACAATGTCTACAATTTACATATTCGAGCCCATGACCATACATCGTATTTGATTACACATCATTAAAATGAGGATTATAAACAAGGGTGTTACATATTTGGTGTATGTCCACATAACCAGTTTGTTTGGGTGAGATGAGGGAGGGGAGGATGGGCTTGAGGTTATTTTCTATGATTTTCGAGATGATTTTGTAAGCCACATTACAGAGAGAGATCAAACGAAACTTACTAGGATCTTCTTCCTTGTCTTCTTTTGGAATGAGAGCTAGGAAGGTGGCATTCAGGGCTAGTTTCACATTTCTAAATCGATGGGACTCTTCCACCATACTCCAAACATCGTGTTTTATTATGGACAAGGATGCCTGATAAATTTTTCCGTGAATCCATCTAGTCATGGTGATTTTCCTTCAGACATTTCCATGACTACCTTCTCTACCTCCTCCACAGTAACATGTCTTAGGAGGGATTCATTTTGTTCTTGCAACACAAGCATGGGTATGTGGTGTGTTGTTTCTTGTATGGTGATTTTCAAGTGTTGGTGTAGCATTTAAACATCTTAACATAATGAAATGGATTTTTTTAGAATGCAACAATTAGTCTCTAGTAGTGCATCATACAATTTTATTTTTGAAATCATTGAGGAATGAAATTTTTTATATGAAATACATCAACAATATATATTTTGAATTAATGAATTATGTTACAAGAAAAATTCAAAAAATAAAAACAATATTATTTCTTTAAAAAAAAAAAACAATATTTGTCACATTTGCATAAACAAGTCTTTGTATGTTTGTAATTTCATCATCTATGTAATGTACTCAACATCCAAGTTGAGTCTTGTCACTGTGGAAAATGACTTATCCTACTAAAAACAAATTTAAAAATGCCCCATGCATATAAAATAAAACCAAGGGGCAATAGCCCCATAAAACTCACAACAAAACAATATGTTGATTTACCCATGCATCTACAACATTTGTAAAAACTTGAATACACCCAATAAGCACACAAAAAACATACAACATTCAATAATCATTTACACAATGGAATAAGCATAATAAAACAATATAACACTTATTTTTTTATAAATATAATCCAATTGGATGCATACGAAGGATGAACCTCCTAGCCATGTGTACTGCTTCTCCAAATCTCAATAGCAGACCACCCTCGAGCTGAGGCTATGAGTCCACAAGAATATCTGCTCCCTTGTCTATCCACTTCCACACTCAGTAACCCAAACCCATGATCTACTCCTACAACGTTTCTAATCCACCATCTCTCTCTTCCCCACAACCTCCACAACCCAAGGAATGTACCCCCTTCACTTCTCATATTCCCTCATGATGTAACATTTGTTTATCAGGGCTTCTAGTGTAATAGGTTGGATAGGAATATCTTAGGTGGGGACTTCATGAACTCCCAACTACTTCAGGAGTGGTCACAACAACCTTCAAAAGGATCTTGAGCCATTTCCTCAACATGAAACAGACTACAAGATTATAGCCTATTTTACATGCACACAAGCCTCATTGCCATATTAACACATAGTAAAACAATGGTTACTTTCAAGAACAACATGGTTGGTGCTCTTCCCATCACTCATCTCTCCTTTTGTTTCCCGAAATCTGCATGCAAAAATTGTCCCTATTCTGCATACAAATTTCCCTTATTTCCCCTTGTTTTTTGGACACTCACTCTTCCCAAAGATGATTGTACTTCAGCCCCATGCTCTCCAATAACTATGGGAAGTGACTTATCACACCCACACTCTTCCACGAGTTAAATCATTGGCCTTGGGAATATTCAACAACAAAATAAAATGTTTACACAATGATAATAGTTTATACATGTGGGTTGGATTAATACCCATAAATGATTCCCCCTTGGACCCCTCTCTCTTGTGGAATCATAGCCCCCCCTCATTTTCATCATTCTCGTATCGTAGCCAGTGATTACTATTTTTATTAATTATTTCAATGTACATAATATACAATTTATCCCTCGACCCCAATCACATCGGCTCACCATCCTAATTCAAATTTATACAATCACATTATGATTTGTGGGGATTAAAACTGGGGATGTTACAATATATGAGTATGTGTAAAATATTGTAGTGATTCGCCAAAACAAGGCATATTTAAAAGGGGAGAAAACATTGAATTTACTATGGTTTATGCATTCCATGTGACCAACTTGGTTATTCCAAACCTAATTCCAAAAAAAACACATAGGATGAATGATGGCACATAACATGTGACAAATGGGTGAGATAAGTGTTACTAAATGTGAGCACATTCTTTTGAAATTCAAATTTTCTATGTGTTAAATTCCTACCTAAACTTAGAATTGCGCATCACAAAATGCATGTGTTCTAGTCGCACACCTTAGAATGTGTGCCCATTCTAGTGACATACATAACACATGTGAGTTATTTTTTCCATTAAAAATTATAGTGAAAATAAATTCACCCAATGCATAATAAAATATTAGTAATGTTGGTCTTTCACCCAATGCAAAGAACAATTATGGAAATCTAGGGTTGGGTCAAACCACAAGTATAATTGTTGCTCATGATTTCCAAGGCCTTAAGTGAAGACATAATTGTGCATAATATAGGGATATCCAGAGAGGTTTCCAAAAAGAAATATATGTTTATGTTTGGGGCCTTCATATGATAGTTTTAGGGGGGGAACTACAACAACAACATCTTAGCATAGCATAGGAGGGCATAAGATATAACTATATGTGTATGTCTATCAAAATTAATGAAGGTAAACATATAGGGTTAAGGGTAGATTTAACTAATAATATATACATAGTATGATATAACTATTCCTATGGATTTTCCAGGTACCAACTTTATTTGTGTATTAGTATAGATATGCATTAAACAAAAACATGGGAACTTCCAAGGATATCCTTAGCCTCTGAGTGGGGATTTTGGCACCATTTGGATGTTTTGAGAAGTAGGTATGGTTCTCAAGGCCCTAGACATGGTTGCAAGAGGAAACTTGGGAACGTGAGAAAATGCACATGGCCATAGGATCATAATAAAACAACAAATGTGCAAATTTCCACAACATATACATGGTAAACCCCTCAAAAGTTACATATCCGCAGATAAATGGCCATCACTCAATTATTTCTTCTCAATTCTCTTCTTCATGTACAATGAGGATTTTGGTCCTTTATTTATAGAGGAAATGCATGTAAATTGTGTGTAAAATTCTCCTTTATTTTTAGTTCACTAAGCCAATAACTAAGAGATTCTCCAAGTTAAGATTACTTAAACTTAGGATCTATCCATGCAATTCCATGATTTGAAGCAATGTTTGTGCTCAGCCCCGGTGCTCTCATTACCTGACCTGCAACAAATTTTGAGATTGAGACAGATGCTTCAGACTATACCATGGGCGTAGTTCTCACTCAACATAGACATCATGTGGCCTATCATAGTGAGACATTATCAGATATCATTCGTAAGTACCCCACTTACGACAAATAAATGTACTCCATTGTACAAGTCTGCTGCCAGTGGAATAATTACATTATCAAGAAGGATACAGTCATCTAGACTGATCATAAGCCCTTGTAGTTCATGCAGACACAGGAAAATTGCAGACTAACCACCATCAAAAGTGGTCCACATGCTTATAGCAGTTCCATCTCAACATCAAGTATAAGACAAGAAGCACCAACCGCATCGATGACTACCTCGGTCGACCTCTAGTTGCAGCACTAACCACGATGCTACACTCCTACAAACATGAGACCTTCAAATGGCCCCAACTCTATGAGAGAGATCCTGACTTTGCCACTACCTACCATATGTTGGGAACAAACACAGTTGTCATTGAATTCCATCTTTAGGATGGGTTGATGTGCCATCTGGGTCATCTCTACATCCCATCAAGTGAGCGAGCAAAGATAATTTGGGAAGATCAATACAGTGGGGTGGAAGGACACTTCGGCATAGAAAAGACAATGGCGGTGTTGGAACAAAATTTTTGTTGGCTAAAGCTTCAACAAGATGTCAGAAAGTATATCAAGTCATGCATGGACCATCATTTCCAAACTGACCATTAAGAAGCAAGGAATCTACACTCCTCTTCCTACTCCTGACAGGCCATGGGAATGCATCTCGATGGACTACATGTGAGGCCTTCCTTCAACCAAATAGGGAAATGACTCTACTTTTGTGGTTGTTGATCAATTTTCCAAGATGGCGATTTTGGTCGCCTGCAAGAAGAGCATCACAACAGAGGCTGCAAGAAGAGCATCACAATAGAGGCCACTACCAAGATATTCTTCGAACGAGTGTGGGTACATTTTTGGATACCACAAACCATCATCTCAAATTAGGACATTCAGTTCCTCATCACATTCTGGTCGAGCCTCTAGTCACAGCTAGACACCAAGCTCACCAAATCCACTGCCTTCCACCCCCAAAAGGAAGGCCAAACCAAGGTCGTCAAGAGGATGATCGTGCATATATTGCGCATGTAAAATTCCAAGCATCCATGCACATGGGATGATATTCTCCCCTATGTTCAACACAGTTACAATAGAGCCATACATAGCTCAGCCGACCACATCCCCTTTCAGGTGGGGTTAGGATTTCAACCATTGGGTCCCTTGGATGTTGTACTACCCCTTGCGTTCGCACATGAAGAATCGTCCCATGCTCTAACCAAAGCCAACAAAACCACATGGTTCATTGAATGAATCCAACACATCCGCCAACAAGCTTAGAATATTTTGCGGAAGTCTGATTCCAAGTACAAGTAGTGCCATGATCAACACTGGGTGCCACATAAGTTTTAGGTGGGAGATAAAGTTTGGTTGCAATTGCAGAAAGAACGCCTTAAAGGACCCCATCGAAATATTTTTCCACTCTGCTATGGACCTTACACCATCACCAAGGTTTTGGGTGGCAATGCTTTTGAGCTCAACATTCCCCCCTTCCTTGGCTTGCATCCAATGTTTAATGTGGACCTCCTTCGACCATACTTTCCACCATTATTAGACAGCTTAGAGATAGAAAAACATTTGACACTGACACATCTCAATCTTGAATGCATGGAACATGCATCCACTAATCAGATCATGGACACACAGATCAAGAGTACTCGCCAATAGAAGCTTTATCTTTATTGTGTTGTCAAAGTGGGTTAGCTCCTGCACCAAGGCAAGTGGCTCACCTGGAACCAAATTCAGCAAAAATTTCCTCATTTGATGGGGCACTCAACGCAATGGAGACAATTTATTCCTAAGGGGGGAGGATTGATCTAGGTGGATATCAGTGGCCACCCACCTCTTCCAATTGGCTCACATACAATTTTCATCTTGGAAGTTTTTTTGTAACTTTTCAGGTCTTAAACATTTGGGGCCGTTTTGAGGCCCTAAACAACATTTTTTGGGCTTGCCATAGTCACACTATAAACAAAGTTAGAGTGTGATGACAATGTGTGTAATCCTCGGATAAACATTTCCAATGGGTTATCGTCTACCTAAAATGGAGATCATATGTAAAATTTATAACCCCGAGAAGTTTATGTACCAACTTACCCCATCGAGTCCCACATGACTTTTGGCGCTTCATATCCTAGGGTTAGGTTTTTGGATGTCTAGGGTTTTCTAATTACTTCTTGATTCTAAAAAGGAATATAGGCCTCATTGTAATGTGCTCAGATGAATTCACATATCCACCTCATATCTTCTCATATATTAGCTACCACCATTTGAGCAACATTGTTTCATTTTGCATTTTACAATTTCAACAGATTTATTTATTGAATAGATGTTATTTTTCATTGTATCTATGTGTTAATGTTATATGTGTTTCGATTCATTCCTCTTATAAATATGGATCAAGGTCATACCATCATGACAAGGATAACTTATGTGTCAAAGGGAGCATCCAATAAAGTGTATTGGAGAGCAGTCATGGTAGCATATCTGGTACCGAAGATAGAGAAAAATCCAAGTGGGAGAAGTACCTTCCTCACTAAGAGGGTGTTGATGTTTTGGTAGCATCATATTGTTGCTTCCACATAGGCATGTGTTTTTCATGTGGAAATAGTCAAAAATATTCTAGTCTTGAGTTTACTTTAGTTAGAAGGAATTAATTAAAGTAAAATTGTATTTATTAGTGAATTGAGTTATTTAAGGGAATGCTTAGCATGCAACATGTAATATAAATCTTAAGTGGGTGTGAGAAGTAATCTCAACCGTAGATCACTTTGAATATTAGAAATATATTGTAACTAATGATTATAAAATCAAGGTTGGGGTATGGGAGAAGTCACTTTTGATGAGGGATCAAATTCAAAGATTTGTGTTGAGGGAGTCGATACGGTCGGGACTATTGACGAGAGGTCGAGGTCAAGAGACTTGGTGAGAGACCAAGGTAGGTACTTGTGTGAGATACACTTGTGAGAGACTTGGTAAGAGACCAAGGTTGAGGATAGAAAAAGACTTTTTCTAGTGTGAGGAGTGTAGGAGAAAAGAAGGACTTTTTCTTACACTAGAGTGAGGAGATCTCACTGGTTAGGTGAAGAGATTTCATCCAAGTATTGATGAGAAGGTTGAATAAAAAAGGACCATGATTCAATATATTCATAGGTGGAGAAGGAATTTCATATAGAGGTCATACATGTAAAGGAGTAGATAGAACAAAAGTAGCCACATGTGGGTTTCAAAGGATAGAGACTAGGGGGAAGAGAAAATTCGTATGGAGCTTGTTGTACGGTATTTATGTACACATCCGTAGGTCTCAGAAGAGACAGTCACAGATATCTATGATTCAAAGAAGGATAGTTTGTGGACATGCTCGAGCTAGAGAAGGGAAAGTCATGGATGCATTGGAAACCATGTCATTACAGGGTCGTACAATAGCACAAGAGTCTCTATGTTTGTCTATAGTGTATAATTCTCTCATTGGGCCATTATCCCTATTATGGGAGCCCTATTTTGACCTTAATAAAAGCATCATTGAACTGGTTTTTCAAGGGGTTTATACCCAAAAATCTTGGTGGTCTTATGTGCTTGATTTGGTTTCCTTGTTTATGCTTATGTTGCATGTTTAGTTGATTACTCAACTGTGATTTTAGTAGTTGAATTGATTTTATTTGAGATAATTTTCAGGTGTTGAGTAGATTTCTAAAATATCAACATGGTATCAGATCATACCAAGGGTTGAATATGCTTGGTAAAATATCGACACACGTGTCTCTGTTCTCCCCTTCTTGGTGATGTTTTTACACCTTTGGTCTCTTACTCCAATCTTTGGGATTCCCGTGACTTCTATCAGAAGCTATCTCCAGTCAGGGATCTGAATTTTTGAATGGGGAAATCTAGGGATGTACTTTTGTCATGTTTTTTAGTTGACCCTTGCCTCTTCAAGAGATCATATATGTCAGTAGTATTAACTTCCTCAACCACCAATTATGTCTCTTCATAACTATTTGTGTGGCTCCATGCAGGTTCAAGTACAATGGAAGGTGTTCATTTATGTTTGTAGGTATATGCAAGATTCCTATTTTCCTCACTAAAACTTCTCAGCTTCCACCTAAGAAATTCCACCTCACCAACCATCTCACTTCATTAATTCCCACTTGTGATATCATGGCCAGTACTAGAGGATTTTCCCTCTCAATTAATTATATGATGTTTTATGTTAATAAAAACATGAATGCATGCTTCATAATCACATTATATGAATCCTTTGCATAATTACATTCATGGAGGAAAACAAGATGTTGCATTCCCCTCCCCCTTATAGAAACATCATCCTCGGTGTTTAAAACACCACATATGTATACAATTATATAAAAAACAAAAATGGGTATTCCAATCTCATGGCATCCTCCATCTCCTAAGTATCCTCATCTACTCCAAAGTTCTTCCATTACACCTTGACCTGCACGATGGCTCGGTTCTGGAGCGTTGTTTCTCTGTTATCCATGATACAATGAGAATCGAGATGGAATTATCCCTTTGGTTACACTTGTATCATAGTCCAATCAATAACATGATTGGAATCATGAACATGTCTCTTTAATAAGGACACATATAACACATTATGTGCTCTAACAATGGGCAATAAAGCAAGTATGTATTATATTGGTCCCACTCTTTCTGGGACTTCAAAAAATCCACAATATCACGGTTCTAACTTAGCACAAGTCCCCATCCTCAAGGAACTTATTTTGGGCTTCACTCTGAGATACAAATGATCTCCCATCTTGATCTCTCTATGAGCTCTCTTGTTGTCTGTAGAGATCTTTTGTATATCCTAGGTTTTTTTTAAATTCTTCCTTATCTTAATTATTGCTTGTTCCATTTCTTTCAATAGCTTGAGTGTAACATCCCCGACCCTCCAAAGACCGGGTAATTCTACCATGCGGAATATAAACTTATATGATATATATGCATTTTAATGAATTTAAAACACTTAATCATGATAAACATGGAATTACTGCTACCAGTTCAGATTCAAACAAGATTAAAAGTAAATCCACATGCAACGAAATACATGATAACATTCAAGCATCACAAAACATGCATAAAATACATAATTAAGCACAACAATGATACTTATCTTTTAGCTAGAATAATCCACTAACTGCGTGCAGACCTTCCATGAACCTCCAAGCCTTAGACTGTGTTGCTCATCACTCTTAGTAGTAGGTCACCCACGAGCTAGGACTAAACTCCATCGGGCAAGGGAATTCTAGGCTTGGCAAGGAAAACAAGGAAGTTGCACAAAGCAAAAGGAAGGATATTTTATCCCAGGAGCCACTTACACCCACAACACACAAACCATCATTCCCCACATGCCTTCTCCACCCCAGGAGGATACACCTTCACTAATACAATTCCATCAGCTAGTACACTCCCTTACCTTAGGCTTCAGCAACAGGATGTACCAGAATTCTCAGAGTACTGCGGCTTTTACGGGACTCCCTTCCAGGAGAACTCACTTCCCAACAAACTCTCTCACCTAGAAGATTTTCTCATAGGCCTGAAAACCTGCCTCTTCAATCAGTCTTAGACTCAACTACAGCCAGTTACAGATGACAGCAATAACAACAACAACAGGGAAAACAGGTATGGACACCCAAAAAGACAACAGTCGAACACTGGGACATATCAAGGCTTAGTAAGAAACAGTCGATGGAAGCAAGCCACACTCCATCAAGGAACTGAGTGGTCGCACAACCAACAGTTATGACAAAACACTGCTCAGACAACAGAAAGAAACAACCCAAAAATGGTTAAGGTATGAATTCAGCTTTGCAGGTGTGGATAGACTGGGTTCATCGAATCACACAAGTCGGCTTCCCTTTCTGGTTTTTAGAGATGCGTGAGGGTATGCAAAGCTCAGACACAGAGAAAAATTGGGTTCACGTGCAGGATGGGAGAATGGTAGGATGAACTCAGGTGGATGATGGCAGAATGACCAGTGAACACCCCAACATCGCTGACGCTTTCGCTTGTAACTGCATGAACCCAGGTCGACACTTGTCTTCTTGGAGTTGCATGCACTCCATTTAGCCTATGTCCCCCTTTCCAGGAAATTAGTATAACAAAAACATATCATGTTCCCTTAGTCTTCAGGAAATAATATTAAAATATTATTCCTATAGAGGTAATCCCCCTAGCTTATCCCCTAGGCCCAAATACTCAGCCCCCCCTTCCTTACCCTACCTAGTGGATCTTAGTCCCCCATAACTCTTCTTCGTGGTCGGTCTACATGCAGAAGTGTTTATATTTTTATTAATGTTCTGCATAATTACATATACAAAAATCAGGCTCATTGGCCTTGGCATCTGGCTCACCAGCCTAATAAACACATAAGTCTTTCAGCTTATAACCACTTGGCTCACTAGCCTATAAGAAAAATTACAATTCAGAAGGGGCTCGGCCTTGGGGTATTGTCCACTAAACAGGACTTAACCAATTTTGTAACCTTTCTCTTGGTTCCTGTAGCCAGCTGCACTAACCAAGATTTTCCATGTTTGCTTCTCAAAAATTGCAAACTTTCCACCACTCTGGGATCTACATAACTATGACTAGCCCCTGAATCAATTAAAATAGTAAAGGCATGGTTGTTGATCATACCTTCCACTTCAATCATGTGTGACTAATATTTTTCTTGCTTGTTGTCCACAGCTGCGTAGATATTGGGTACTCTATTTCCCATGTCCTCCCTTGTTTCTGCTTGATGAACATTGTGGACAGCTCTCACTTTGTCATTTTTGTGGGGGAAATCTCTGTACCTATGATTTCCTTTATAGCCCCAACATTCCATAGATGGCTATCTTGGCATTTGTCTACCCACTTCAGCCTTCCTGGGTTCTCTAAAACCCGACTTTCCTTGAGGGCTATTCCTGAAAAATAGTGGTTTGTTTCCCTTTTTCCTCTGCTCCCTCTTAAACTTCTTCTTGTCTTCCCAAGATTGTTGGAAAGTAGGCTTTTCTTTTTGCTGATCATATAAGAATTTTTCTCTCCTTAAAGTTTCTTCCATAGTCTTTGGGTCATCATACTGGATCTTGTCACTGATGGAAGGTGGCAATCCACTCAGATACCTTTGAATCTTGAGAGTCTCATCTTTTATGAACGAAACATACTTCAGCAATTCCAAAAACCTTCACTCATATTCATCAATGGTCATGTTGCCCAACTTGAGTTCAAAGAAATCTTTCTTCTTTCGGTCATAATATCTTTTAGTCAAGTTTTTCTTTTCGAAATACCTCTTGAATTATTTCCAGGTAATATCCTTCTCTTTAATGTGTTGCACCTGCACCAATTGATCCCACCACATGGATGCTTTTCCTTTCAGTTGATATATTGCAATTCTTCCTTCGGCATGAGAGGAATAATTTTGCAGTTGGAAATATTTCCTCATGCCAAGAAACCATGTCTCGACGTCTTCCTCCTTCTTGTGCTCTCCATCAAACATAGGAGGCTTAATCTTGTTCATTTCTCCCTTCATCTCATCCACTCCAAATCTCTTGTGCTTTCTGGTAGGATATGGGCTTGAACTACTATGTGCTCTCCTCTTGGAGTGACCTTGGTAGTGATGATGGTGTCTACCAACACTCCTTGATCTTTCTTCCTTCTCATGGATCCTGCGACTCCCTGTTTTGCTTGCGTCACTCTCCTTATCCAACTTCTTTTCGATTCTCTCTAGACTCTGCATCAACTTTAAGTTGAATTCTCCCTATCGATCCTTGGATTTCATGAGATTTTTGTTATCTTCCATGTGTTCCTGGGCATATTTCTACAATTGTTCAATGATTTTCATCATATGTCCTTCCTTATCTATTTCTTCTCCATGCCCATTGGATTTCGATCCTTCAACTACCAAATGGAAATCCATTCCTTTTACTTCATTCTCTGAACTGGAAGCATTATGTGCCTCCTTCATTTATCTGCACTTAGTGGAAATTTTGTTTAGTTCTGACACTCAGTAAACTTTGAAAACACAATGTGCAGTCAACCGAAGTTTGTCAAGTCATCAGTCCTTAACAATTCTCACAGTATTCATAAGCCAATCTGATTTAAGGAAAATGTTAAGATTTCATTTTCTTTCCAAGATTTTTCTCTTCTTTGAAATAATTTTTGGGCACTAGCCCCTTCCTCTCAGTTCCCAACCCATGAGATCATGAGCCATGACCAAGCGCTATATCGTTAGGTGCTTACTCGGGCCTTTGAAAGATTCCAATGCACCACACAACAATATCTCGGAGTTCAGATTATCGGACTCGTGAAGTAGGGTGGATCAACCATCCACGTCTACTCAGCATCCGACGGCTGACACTTACTATGGAACCTCAGGCACCTAAGTTCCATAACTTTAGGTCTTCGGGGCTTCAGAGCTTCGAAGGATATCGCATCCGTACCTCTGAACTGCTAATCTTCGAACATTCCCAATCACCTTTGGTGATGTCATTACGTCACACCACTTAACATTTTCCAATTGCGGGGGCATGCAACAGTGGTTTGGAGAAACGCACCTTTCGTCCCGCAATTCTTTTGACGCTAACATGTAACCCCTCAGTGAAATCGCGGTTTGGATTGCAGGACTGCCTTGGATAATTAACTTACGTGCAACTTGGGTCCCCGCAATGCCTTCTGGTCATTGATCTTGATGTATCGTGATCAACGCCACTGTGGGTCCTCTGACCTTTAACTTCATTACGTAACCTCGGGTCCCACCAACCATGCTCATACAGAGTGCCACATGGTAGAATACTAACGACTGAATCATAGCCCATTCATATGGGTGTCACACGTCACGTTCCATATGAAATTTCAACCTTTCATGGGTTCGAAACCCACTAACACATGGCACACATCCCATGTGTCCACGTCCATCCAAGTGGTGTCATCATGACCCACTAGTTCGGATCTTGGTTTCAACTAACGGTATGACTTCTCCCCAGATCTACGGTGTAGATCTCTCCTCGAGACTTCAAAGTTTCGGGCTTCGGCCTTTCTCTTAGTTTGCATCAACTTCACTGAAGTCACGAAGTTTGAAGGGATTCCAGGATAACCCTTCTACACCTTATCCATAACTGACGGTCATAAAGGATTTCCCTTCCTTCCGAATAGATCCTACGGTCCCAACACCACCAGTGTTGTCATCTCTCTCTCTCTGGCCAAATACCACATCTGTTAGGGATTTACGATTCTACTACTCCTCCTAAGCTTCATAACATGACCAAGTTAACTTCTTGGCACTCAGGAAGGTTCTGAGGTTCGAAATTGGTCCTCCAGACACAATTTCCTCTTGAAACCTTGGGTCCAATGACCACTTATCCAACACATTCAGGATCAACGTTTGAAACCTTGGCTCTGAACTTGAATTTTTTCCATTCCGACAACAATTCTTTTCTGAAACCTTTGCTTCAACTACCACTAACATAGCCCATCCAGGCTCAATGTTGAAACCATGCTCTAATACCATATTGTAACATTCCCCAGACAACAATTCCACCACTGGGGCAATGTCACTATGCATACATTGTACTTAGCTCTGAGACCAACTTGTAGCATCCTCGACCAACAAAGAGACCGGGTAATGCTACCACTGCGGAATATACACTTATATATATAACATGCATTTTAATCAAAATTAAACACATAACAAAAATTTATTGTTACCATTCAGATTTAAACAAGATTAACAGTAAATTCACATGTAATAGAACACATGATCGCATTCAAGCATCAATAGCATAAACATGCATAATGTATAAATTAAGCATAGACTAATACTTATCTTTTCAACTGGAGTAACACCACCAACTACGTCCAGACCTTCCACGAACCTCCCAGCCTTAGACCACACTGCTCATCACTCTCAGCAGTAGGTCACCCCCGATCTAGGACTAAGCTCCATCAGGAAAGGGAATCCTAGGTTAGGCAAGATTAACAGGAAGACACACATTTTATGAGGAAGGATTCTCTCCCAGGAGCCACTTATGCCCACTGCTCATAGAATCTCATTCCCCACATACCTGTCCCACCCCAGGAGTGTACACCTTCACTGTCAAACAGTCCATCGGCTGCTTCACCTCCCGTGCCTTGGATTTCAGCAACAGGTCAGACCGTAATTCTCATAGCTCTATAGTAGCTACATGACTCCTTCCAAGAGAAATCACTTCCACAACACACTCTCTCACCTAGAGAAAGTTTCCCATAGGCCTGACAACATGCCTCTTCAACCACAACCACCTCCCTCACCTAGAGCGAGTGTTGCACACAGGCTTGACAACCTGCTTCTTCAACTCCGTTCCTGCACAAGGAGGAAAACAACAAGGCTCAACAAAGAACAAACGACGGAAGAAATCCACACTCAACCAATGAACTGCATGGCCGCAATAGCCAACAGTTATGACACACATGGCACAAACAATTACGGGATGCTTGAGCTTCACAAAAGACACGGATCAGTTGGAAATTCTCCCTGGGTTCAGGATGTGTGACCAGAGAACAAAACACAGAGGTCGATGGTGGAGGTCTCGGGTTCAGGCGGAGGATGGCAAAATGGACAGGATGAACAACCTTCTCGTGTGGGTTTCCTTCACTGTGCATGGGTATGCAAATGCAGACGCATAGGCAAAAATGGTTCAGACGAAGGATGGCAGAATGGAAGAACGCCCCCAACACGAGTTGACTCATCAATTTTAACTACATGTGCTCATGTTGACACTTGTCTTCCTGGAGACACATGAGTTCCACTTAGCATGCGTTCCTTTTCAAGGAACTTAGGACAACACTTGGTCAATTGTCCACCTTAACCTTTAGAAAATAATAATAAATTATTATTCCCTTTAGAGGTAATCCCCCTAGCTTAGCCCCTAGGCCCACACACTTAGCCTCCTCCCTTACCCCACCTTGTGGAATATTAGTCCCCGATCACTCTTTCTTTGTGGCCAGTCGGCACGCAATGATGTTTATATTTTATTAATGATCTGCATAATTACATATACAAAAATCAGGCTCATGGCCTTTAACAGCTAGGCTCTCCGACCTAAATAACACATAATCCCACCAGCTTCACTTGGCTCACCCGCCTATAAACATGATTACAATACATAATATAACTAGGGCACGTCCTTGGGGTATTAGATTAGTCCAAGTGTGATCTTATCCACTGGATTGTCCCAACTAATTGGAACTCTACATTTCCTTCCATACAGAACCTCAAATGGGCTCATCTTCAATGATTCCTAATAACCATTGTTATAGGAAAACTCTGTTAGGGGTAGGTACTCTTCCCATTGCTTGGGCCGATGCATAACATGCATCCTCAACATGTCTTATAGCACTTTGTTTACTCTTTCAGTCTGACCATTTGTCTAAGGATGGTAAGTCATGCTAAATTCCAACTATGTTCCCAACTCTACAAACATACTCCTCCAAAAGCATGAGGTAAACTTAGCATCTTTGTCCGAGATTATGGTTTTGGGTAGACCATGCAACCTAAAAATTTCCTTCACAAAAACATTAGCAACATATATGGCCTTAAACGGGGATTTCATAGGGATGGAGTGAGATTCCTTGCTCAACTTATCCACTACCACCATGATTTCATCATGTTGCCTAACTATCCTTGTAAGCCAATAGTAAAATCCATGGAGATAGTCTCCCATTTCCATTATGGAATTGGTAAATGTTGCAATAAACCTACAAGATGATTGTGTTCAAATTTCATTTGTTGACATTCTAGACACTTGATAATGTACTCGACAATGTCTTGCTTCATCCTAGGACAATAATGCAATTGCCTCATTGTTGTTACCATTTTTTGGTAACCAGGATGGCCTACATGGCATCTCCTATGGAAATCATCCATAATCATTTTCTTCAAGCATGTTAACTCTAGCACAGAGAATCTGTTATTATACAACAACAGGTTATCAGATGTAATCTGATACCCTTCACATTTTCTTTCATTAGATTCGTGTTGTAAGCCTTTTCTCATCTGATTGAAGAAATTGTCTTCTTGCAAGAGGGTTTTGATCCTTCTTTGGATGTCATACTCCCCTACACCTTCTACTGCTAAATGCATAGTCTAAACACTCTGAATAAGTGTGTCTACCACTCTATTTTCCATTCCCTTTATGTGTTTTGTTTCAAAATCAAACTCGTTGATCAACTCCATCCATCTGGCTTGTCTAGCATTTAACCTTAGCTAGTCAAACAAATGTTTTATACCACAGTGTTCTGTCATCAAGACAAACCTCCTTCTGAGAAAGTGATGTCTCCACATCTTCAACGCATGCACAATTGTTGCAAGTTATAAATCATGAGTAACATACTTCTTCTATGCTCATTTAATTTTCATGATTCATAACTAACTACTTGTCCCTCCTGCATGAGGAATCCACTGATTCTTTCTTTTCAAGCATCAGTACAAACAACAAAATCTCTTTTAGGGCTTGCAATATTCAAAATTGGGGCATTGGTCAAAATATGCTTAAGTAAACATTCATTCTATCTACCTCGAACATGAATCTCAGCAGGCACCAATCGACGATTTATCTCCATTCTCAAAGTCCTTCCCATCGGGGCATTTCCATGCTGGTATCATGGATGACTATGAATGAACCCACTTTGACTATCAGATGTCCCATGTTCCCTTCATCCAATGTACATCGTATGTCTCAGGGTTTACATCTATCCACTAGTTAAGGTTTATGAACCCTCCTCTTCAGAGTGATTCATGCCAGATCCAACGAATGAGATATCACGGGAAACTCCCTGAGAGATCTATGCTCCTTGATATTCCCTATCATCGGACTCCTACTCTAATACTCATCCCAAACCTATGATGATCCTTACTCCGATACACTAATATCTAGATCCAATGATCTAGAGTTGATTATGACCACTATGAAGGATCAACAATCCTCGTT
Source organism: Picea sitchensis (assembly GCA_010110895.2). NCBI lineage: Eukaryota > Viridiplantae > Streptophyta > Pinopsida > Pinales > Pinaceae > Picea > Picea sitchensis. Next base: position 26,325 of record SNQJ01S0069897.1, on the reverse strand, counting down.
GACTCGAGATTTCTTCATCATAGTCGTAACACATTCCCCCATCTGATCACCTTTATGGTACCGCCATCTAATCAATGGTCCGGATTTGTTTGCTCCATCGAATCAACGGTTGTGAACCTCCCCATATTAAAACATTGGTTTCCTCCAAGGTATCAGTCTAAATCTAGACTTGAACCTTTTCAAGTTCCTTCCAGATCATTCCTATCTTTCTACCAACACTTAAGTGCCTAAAATTCCATTCGTAAACAAACTAAAACATTCTCACTTCACCTAGATGGAATATTTGCATATCTTTTAATCTTTCCACCTAAGACAGGTGATTCCTTCAGGAATTACACTTCCTCATCCTACAGAGGTCTCTCCAAGACACCAGGGCACTCCTGTCATTGTCAAAATGAAGGATTTGTCCATTTCCTGTAAAATTTTCTCTCATGGGAAAGGGTTCCACAAAATTGAGGCTCTCGGAGTCTACACTGAGACCCCTCCCAATCACTTGGATATCTCTCTTCTAGTTTCAGGATGATGATTTTCTTCATATCTTGCAAGATTTCCATGCAAATCCGGCAACATTCAAACAAATGCACCCTATTCCTACACTAATCTCATGGATTCAAAAGTCTAAAAGGTTGGCCAATGAAAACAAACATGATTACTCCATTTTACTTAAGAAGTCATTCATACATCCATATTTCCTATTTAACCATGAAATAACAAATTTACACCCACACATTAAGTTAGGAATACTTATCTGTTTAGTAAATGTCAACATCCAACTGACTAAGAGAGGAATCCTTTCCTCCCAACCTTAGGCTATGCTACAAAGTTCCTTCCTACAACTTTCCACCCCCGTGCCAAGCCATGATACCAAAAGGGAATTGATTCAGTTGGTTGTTAGATATAAGATGATCTAGGAAAGTTACTCTCCTTGCCCCAATGGCAAGAAAATAAGTTTCCCTCTTCCCAATGAGATTGGGAATTCCATAGGTTTATAAGGTACCCTTCCCAATGGATTTCCTCTACACAAAGAGTCCCTTCTCTTCCAAACAATCCCTCAACGACCTCCCTTACCAATGCTATTTTATTTCTAGCAGGTACCAAGTTGCAGTCCTCTGTAGCTCCAGTCTGGATTTGGGTCTTCTTTGTTCAGAGTGATCATCAATATGTATGGATAAGTTTTATATTTTCTTCAAGAACAACTTTTCAACCTCTTCTCTTTCTCAGAATATGAAACCAAACTCCTATGTTCATCATACAATCTGTCTATGACTCTATAGCTCACTAACTCTTCCAAGATTTTGTTGCTCGCTCATTGTTGTGACTTGTTACTCCTTCATTTCTTTTCCTCTACGCATCTATCGTACTCTCGCATGTATGTTATCTCTATGTGTAATCCAGAAATATTTAATCTCCCCTTCTTGAAGATGTTTTCTCACTATTGGTCTCTTCCTCCTCCAATCCTTGGGATTCCCGTGACTTCTATCAGAAATGACCTCCAATCAAGGATCCAAATTTTTGAAGGTGGAATCCAGGGATATATATCTGTCAAGATTTTTAGTTGACCCTTGCCTCTTCAAGAGATAATATATGTGAGTAGTATTAATTGCCTCAACCACCAATATTGTCTCTTCATAACTACTCACATGGATCCATGTAGGTTCAAGTATGTTGGAAGGTGTGAATTTATGTTTGTAGGTGTATGCAATATTGTTAAGCAAGCTTCATGTTTTCCTCATTGAAACTTCTCAGCTTCCACTTAAGAAATTCCACCTCACCAACCATTTTAATTCATTAATTATGCCTCATCAATTCCCACATGCGATATGATGGCTAGTACTCAAGGATTTTCCCTCTCAGTCAATTCTCTAATGTTTTCCATTAATGAAAACGTGAATACATTATTCATAATTGCATTATATGAAGTCTTAGCATAATTATAGTCATGGGGGAAAACATGGTGTTACAATTCATAATATCATCATACTAAGGGATTCCATGATTATGATCCAAGCTATCATTAATCAATCGGATATCAAGACTAAATCCACCCCTATTGTCTTATCCTGCATCATAATTCTTCTTGACTGTTTTGAATTCAAATCCTTTCATATTTTGCGTGAGCATAATACCATCACAAACAAATGTGCTAAGCATAGAAATAATCTATATGAAGGTGTTATCGAAGTAAATGGGGTTTTTGACTTCCTCCTCTTACCTTAATATGTGTGTTTTTATCAAATTTTTATGAATAGGTGGTAGTTGGCACATAGGTATGCACTTTTTTTTTTGTCCCTCCATTTCTTCACACTTATGAATTTATGATCTCATAACTATGAATTTATGTTAAATTCAATATTTTGGGGAAATGATTGGTTCCATGTTTTCACTTTATATGGACTTCCCCTGCGAGGTTTGTCTCAAATTTGGTGTGGTGCTTGGACCTCTTCTTAGTGAAGGGTTGTGGGCATCGTCAATTTTCTACATGTGATGTGGTATGCTAGATCCCTGCAAATCAATCTTTCTCGGTTTTCCAGGTTCAATTCCCTTAACTTTGTATTGTAAAGTTGGTACATTTTTTGTGTTCAAAATAATGTAGCTTCTTCCCTGTTTTCTAGGTCATGTTATGCTTGGTTTAAAATTGGTATCGGGTCGATTCGCTTGGATGATTTCCTCTGAAGTTTAAATTTCTGAGATGAAAAGGTAAAAGGTGGTGATACTTCATCTTATGTTTGCTTTCCCCTTACTTCTTCTTATGTGGGATTTCCCCTTCTTGGCTCCCTCACCCTGCTCTCTACTTCTCTAGGGTCATTGTCTGTGATATTTTGTAATTTGTAGATTTGAATTTGACTTGTATCTTTGTAGCGTCTTCCACTTCTTGGAAAATCCCTAACATAATTAGGAGCTTGGGTCTTTCTTCTAGTTCACTCTCCTCCCTTTCACTCTATCCTTGTGAGTATATTTACCCTCCTAATTGGTATGTGAACCCCATGGAAATCAACCCTCTCTGTATGGGAGAATTCATATTGTCTTAAGAATTCATATAGCTTATACTATTCCAATCATTGGGCTCGCTCTCTCGAATGTTTGTTCTTCTTGTAATGGTCCTTTCATAATCATATTTGCAAATGAAAATGTTGGTACCCAGTGGTAAGCCTTTGTTACCAATATCTCTGCTCATTCCTGTAATTTCAATAGCGACTGCAAATTAGGTGTGTGGTCAGGTTACATCAACAACTGGGGTCTCTTGTTCAGCATAGTAATGGAACCTTCCTAGAGAGAGCTTCATCAAATCCTTAGATGTCATGAAGAAATCACAGAAGCTAATCGTTCATCCATTCAACAATTAATGGTTAAAATTGGAAATATGTTATTATCCCAACCTACACAGTCATTATCAATTAACCAAGTTTTTGCAACATCTTATCAAGGAAATTCAAAGGATGGACAAGTGAAATTTGAAGCTTCTCCTATAGAGGTAGAAGAAGACTCTCCACAACAAAGTGGAGTGTAGGGGATTCATGATAAGTTCTCATCTGATAAGTGATGTACTATAGAATTGTTGTTTTGCTAGGCTAGTTTGTAAAGAAATATTGTAGCCACTACATGTGGACGTCCCTTAAAATGGTAAATAGGTCAAATAGGCTTGTAGTAGAGCTTGATCTCTCAGTTCTTTATCCAAATGTTGTATCAGAATTTTTGGATTTTGTTACTTGCTCAAGCACAACCAATCATATATAATATAATGTTCAGTTTCTTTAAAAAAAAAGGAGGGTTGAATATGAAAACCACTTTTTCTTAAAATGTCATGAGTACACTACATTAAAATTCAAATATTTGTGATAATATTATCCTTCCTTGTCTTTTAATTCATTAAAATTATAATGACATAATAATGTTGGACTTTTAAGATTTTTAAACACCCCCTCCCCTCGAAAAATAATTCTTTACTTTTAAAATTGATTTTAAAATCCAATTAATTACACCTAAGGAATTTTTAAGGGGAGGGTTCCCTTGAGCACTTTGCCATCTTTCCATAACCTATCAATGTATAACATGTATGTCTTGGAATAAATCCTACTTTTCTTGTTAATTAATGGGGGATTATTCATCATATCATATGGTTATGATTCATTATTTTATAGATCATGAGGTAGAGAACTTGTTCTTTACGTGAGTTTTTTTCTTCTAGGTTAGATCTAGTTGAATGGGAGAGATCTCCAACTAGCTAGCTCCTAGTTTAGTGTATAGTTGAGATATTCTCTCAACTAGTTTGTTAGTATGGTTAAGATGGTTTTCCTATCTTAAACCAAAGTGTGATGTATTTATATATGTGCAATTCATGATTAATAATATACTTAGAACATTTTTTGGTGTGTGAAAGAAAATATGTCTACTCTCCATTTTTCTTTCATAGTATCAAAACAGGACTAAGTTTGACTCCCTCACGAGAGAGCCCGGGAAAATGAGAGAGATGTGAGTTCTAATCATCTATAAATATATAGGATTAAGATTAGTGTGTAGAGTAAATATATAGGATTAGGATTAATGTGTAGAGAGTGTCACAGATTTTGTTGGTGTTATACAATAAATTTGATGCCTACCATCGCTTTGAGAAGAAGAGTTGAGCAGCCATCTATGTGTTTTTGTAATCTTGGTGAAGATGTTGTAATCTCGTGAAGAAGAGATTACGATCCAAGGAGACATGTTGTGATCTATTCATCTCGTTTTCTGAAGCAATATTCCACAATGTTGCTAACCATCGGAAAGAATCAAGCTATCGTTTGGTTGAGGGAGTTCCAATTTAGAGGAAGATTGTTGTGGAAGAAAAGTAAAGCCTTCAAGAAGAATGTTCCATTATCCCCATCATTTCATTCTTGTATTCACTTTCTTTGTAATGTCATTTCACCAGTTCACAAGCCAATGACGAAAATGTGGTATATGAACGAAATTGATGAGGATCAAAGGTTGCTTCATCAATGCAAATTAAAGTTATACATATTTCTTATGGAGAAGCTTACATACTTGGCAGTATTATACTGGCACCTAGACACCGATAAGTATGAAACAAATTCAGGCATGCAAAAATCCATAAGAATTGAGGCATGGTTTAGTGCGATAGTCAATTGTCACTTGGTTAAGAAAACTGCCACAAGGTATCCAAGAGCCGCCATACATGTTAGTTTCCATGGGAGTTGCAATACATTTATGTCACAACCATCATTGAGGGTTGTCCCAAATTAAACTAAGAATTCATCATTTTTCTGTTCCCATGGGATCTAGCCCACAACACATTTTCATATCTGAATTCAATGGGGCAACTATATTAGTTTCATTGGTGTGTTTTTTAATAAAAGATATTTTTTAATTATTACAAATGTATTAGCATTTGTTTTTTGAAAAATAAATGATGGTCAATCTCCAAAATTAGAGGCTCGCTAGAGACATTTGGATCTTCAGAGTGCAGGGAAGGTTCAACTCAGATGGATGGTTGTTGAGATAGTCCAAGATGTTGTAGGGGATTAGAGAAACTATGCCTCATTGAAGTTGTGAGATAAACATGTGGGGATTTCTTATAGAGATAGTTCGGGAGAGATCTGGGATTTGGAACTTCGACATTGTATATTTAAGAGGGTTATAAGGAATTACAAGTGCTAATGGTGTCCAAAGGGTTATAAGGCATTACAAGTGCTAATGGTGGCCAATGGTCCTCGGAAACTTGAGTCACAATAGGGAGACTACATCTTTCACAGGAATTGTTGAATTTTAAAGCAGCTACAAGAGCCATTCTCCGGGAGGATGGCTAAGACCCTAGTCGAGTTCTAGGGCCCCCAGTGCACTCCTGGGGTACTTGGTCTGGGACCAAACTATCAGTGCCATGGAAAAAGACACTTGTAAGGGCCCCCAGTAGATGATTGGGGTTCTTGGTCTAGGACCAAACAACAAAAGACCCTTGTAAGGGCCCCCAGTAGATGACTAGGATTCTTGGTCTGGAACCAAACAGTAAAGACCCCTGAGAGGGCCCCCAGTACATGACTAGGGTTCTTGATCTGGGACCAAGCAGTTAAAGTCCCTAGATGTGTCTAAGGCCCCTGGAAATGTTCTAGGGTACCCATGCCTGGGGTATGGGTTGATCCTTGGTCTTGTACCTTGGTGGATAAGACCCCAGAGATATTCTAGGGCCACCTGGTCCTTGATCAAGTGCTTGTTGGTATATGTCCCTCTTTGAAGGCGGGCATGACCACATGAGGGATGTATCCCATGTGCAATGATGATAAAATTAAAAAGGTCACTTTAAGAATGAATGGACAAGTATTGCCACCCAGTCACCCTTACCAAACCCTCTTCACTCTTGTTTATGTTTATTTGGGGTTTTGTTTTGCTTTAGGGGTCATTATGAAAATATTAATTAAATGTTTAATTTATAACATATTTAATTAATATTTATATTAATTAAATATGTTAATTTTAATTATCATTTTAATTATTATTTTTACTAAACCCTTAACCTAACCCCTAGCCTAAAGTATATTTATAAAACTCCTCCCTTACCTTTGAGACATTCTATTGTGATATCATGCTATCCTTTAAAAGGTGAGTGGCCCTCCTCTGCAACAGTGGCTGAGGTTTCCTGTGGTGCTGCGACCCTCCTCTGCAACAGTGGTTGAGGTTTCCTATGGTGTTGCGGCCCTCCTCTACAACAGTGGCTGAGGTTTCTTGTGGTGATGCGGCCTTCCTTTGAAAACGGTGGCTGAGTAGTGTAACAATATAGTACTCCAAGTTTTTCAGCCTCCTGATCTTTACAGCTTGTGTGCCTCTTATGTGGAATGTGTCAAGGGTTGTTGTAGGGTTGTTTTGATGCTGTTGTGACCTGTGTGAAGCTGTCATCACCTCTCTCTAGAAAAAATCAGTTTTCCTTCCTTGATTCGTGGCCTCCCTAATGTAGATTTGGTCCTGCACATTGGGTCGTGACCTCTCAACACCGATCTAACCCCTACTGTGGTCTCTCAAGCTCTGATCTGTTCCTATTCTTTGAGTTACAACCATTATGTATATGAGGGTTTGGGCCATTGGAATTTCTATGTGTGTAAGGGTTCTATTACAAAACAAATTGTGTGGTGGTTTTAAGTGATTTATCCTCCTAGTGGCAAGAAATTTTATTCATCTCTTGGCAAGAGATCTAACCTATATGGTAGATCAATGATCCTGAATTTTTTCTGAGCATAAGAACAAATGGCATTGCATCTCTAATGTGTGACTATGTCTCCTTCAAAGGTAAGTCTTCAAGGTAAGTGACTTGCTATTTTGTTCATTGGTCCAAGTCTTTATTTAACTTGAAGTTTAATATGTTTGAGATTTGTTCCAATCTCGTTTAGATCTGATCCATAGAGTAAACCTTTTTCTACTTAGATCAATCTATTATTTTCATATCAGAGTATCAGTTTGTGTTTTGATATGTATAAGATCTATATCAGCATTATAGTTTAGATCTAGATATTGATCTACATCTTCTTCAGTTTAGATCAGAAAGAATGTTTTGGTGACTAATCTAGATCTACTTCTTATCTTTTGGATCTCAGTTAAATACAACTCTGCTAGCTTAGATCTGAGTGGATATACACACTCAGAAATCATTGTTTCTTTGTTCAGTTTTAAGTAGTGTTGTTTTTGTTTACTGTTCTGAAGATGAGACTTAGTTGTTATTCTAACTGAAAATTTAAAAGGACTTTATTGTTCTGCATTACTTCTCAATTTCTAACATGGTATCAGATCTTAGGGCGTGAAAGGAGCTCAAGAAGTGTGAAGACTTGAGCCTGCATAGATCCTACTCTGAGAATTTGTTTTGCAGATCAGAAGATTTGAGAAAGGGAACAGGATTTCCATAATGATAAGCTACAAGGTTTGTTGTCAACCTTCTTTCTCTTTAACAGTCTTTTCATCCTAGACCTGAAACCTCTTGGGAAAAGGCAATTGTTTATTGCTCATTTATGCCTTTGGAAAGGAATTTGATTTATTGACATTTCCCTAAATTCTAACTTTTAGAAAATGACTAGAACAGATTAAACATAACAGAAAGTTCAATCTCTCTAATTTTAATTGAGCATTGTTAGTCAAGGTCCAATGATGATACATATCTCCACGTACTAAGCATTGATCTTTCAAAAGAATTGGTGTAAAGACCTCGTTTAGCATATATCCTAGCCAACATAAAGTTTCTCCTTGGAAATTGTTTCTGCATATCTAAACCTTTGAGTCACTAACAGACTTGGAAAGTTTCTTGAAGGTTGTTATCTCTCCATCTTTTTAGCAAGTGAGATCTGAATGACTGTGGTTATGGCTATGGCTATGATCAAAAGTGCATTCCTAGGTAGCATGATAGTTTAAGTACAATTTGATTTGGGTCAAAAGGTTGGAAAGTGCACAACAAGATATAAGCACATCCTTGTCACAATACTAGATTGTCACTTTGATGCATGCTAAGGTTGACCACTGTAACACGCATGTTCATACTAACACTCTACTATGATTAGCTTCTCATAAGCTTGACTTCTCTAATTATCGACATATTCCTTCTCCAACTCCATTTGGGTTTAAGCCTCTTTGCCTCTGCTTTATCAAAGCCCTTTCACCACATCATGTTGGGACTACTTCTATGACAAGAAGATATCATTTACACCTTTTATCTGAACTGATTGCTATGGAGAGGATAGTGAAAGACTATCTTTCTTATTGTCTTGTACACTTGTGAGATGCAAGTTTGGATCTTTGGTAGAGTGACCAATGCTAGTTGGGTGAGTTTCCTTGTTAGGAGATTTGACTGAAATTTAAATGTTAACTCTTACCTCCAGTAACCCCTTTCTCACTTTTGATCTAGGACGAGTTAATTGAAGATTTGATACAGGATTGTAACCATCATCTTGAAGATCACAAGAGATAGGTTTCAGCTTTTATAATGTTATTGATGCTTGGTGAGTTCTTAGTTTTCTTTTAATAAGCCTTTGGTAAATTACAATGGCATTGGCAGAATCACTGGTAAAGAAATTTTATGACATCACCTTATGCATCCATATGTTATGTAAAGAGTACACGAGTTTTAAAGTTAACCACAATACTTTGAGTGGTGCAAACTTGGCAATGGCTTTGGTATTTGACTTTGAAAAAAAAACTTGTGAGGGTTGACTTTTGTAAGAACATAATTTGGGACAATGCAGTTTTTGGCCTCATTCTTTAAGATGCATTGTTAACTCGTTGCATATGGATGAATAATGTTTTATCCACAGGACAGTGGGACATTCTCTTAAGGATATGAAATTACTTGAACTAACAGATTTATATCAAACATCTGCATACACAGAAGATGTCTTAGATAGCTTGAGTTGGTAACTGGCTGCAAAATACAAGTATGTCTTCGGCCTATACAAGTTCATGGATACTCCATTTATTTTCAACAAGAGAGATATGTTTACCTTCCTGTCATATTTATGAATCCATGTCTCAATGGAATACTATCAGAATCTCATGTGTATTTTTGTTATATGACTAAGGAAGTTGTGATCTCAGCACTTACTTATGTTTGATGTAAGCTAGGTATTTCTCCCTGGTTTGGAAACTTAGTTATCTGTTGGATCTTTATCTATGATATGAAAGACAACATGTAACCTTAGGTTATTTACTTGGTTAAAGAGTCCAACAAATTATCCTTGTAGTTGGGATATTTTTTTTGTTTTGGGAACCCTACAGATATCTCTTTTCATTGTAATTGAGCCATTATCCTTGGCACAGGAGCTCAGAAGTCTAACTCATCTTTTCATATTAAACTTGGTACTGGCACCAAGAACATGACACCAAAACAGAGTCAAAATTTTGTATAGGTTCAGAGGAAGCCAATTTGCATATGACAGAGAGGCAAACATTTTATAAAACTCAAAGAGAGTAGTCCCTGCATATGAGTTAGTCCTTGCCCTACATCAGAAATGGCAGCTTAGTAGAATTCATTGATACTACCGGTTTCTTTTAAAAGGAAACCAGCCTGGTGCCGAGAAATACTAAAGGAAGCAGAAAAGATTTCAGCACCTAAGGGAACTTTCAAAGAAAGCAGAAACCAGATAAGTACTCCGACCTTATAGCTAAATTGAATCTTGTAATTGATTGAGAACCTTCCACATTTGAAATGTGGGAAGATGTTGTGATAGAAGAATATTGAAGAATGATGTATGGTTAGTGTTTCAAAGATCTCATAACAAATCAGTGGTAACCTCCAATGGATTCATAAGATAAATCCTACCACAGATGGTTGTATTGAGGGTATATTTGTGACTCGTGAAATAAGGGATTAGCTATGACAACATCCTTACTTCCATCAGGATATTTTGTCACAATTGTTTTTTTGGATACTTCATCTGACAGATGTTAAGATTTATTCTTAACAGTGAAGTTAAACAAGAGGCTATCCATGGGAAAGAATCCCATGGATTATAAAAAGCCCTGAGAGCTCGGTATGAAAGTATTGACAAAGTCTTGGGTTCATCCTTATATAAAGATTGTCCAAAATCTTCATGTCATCTTAGGATGATCTGTTCCTTACAGGAAAGGGAATTTTTTTATATATAGCTTAGACTAAGAGGGATCTCTTCAACAGAAGTTGAAATGAAAGACTTGGGTCTTTTACATTACTTTCTGAGCTTGGAGTTTTGGCAGAAATCAGGAGATATATTTCTCTCACAGGGTAAATATGCAGTTGACGTGCTTCGCAGATTTGACATGATGAACTACAAGTCCATGACCACACCAATGATCTCTAATCTAAAGAAACTACGAGATCAGGTCACAGGTTCAGATCTAGAAGATCCCACCTTATATCGGCAGATCATTGAGTTTTTTATTTATCTCGTACATATGAGACCAGACATTTGTTATGTGGTAAATGCTCTCAGCCAGTTCATGTGTGAACCGAAGCAAATACATATGGTTGTTGTGAAGCATATTCTAAGATATGTTCGGTGAACTATAGCTTATGGTATCAGATACACTTCCAATGGAGGTGTAATGTTCCATGGTTTTACAAATTCAAATTGGATGGGAAGTACAGTGGATCGGAAGAGCACTTCTGGATATTGCTTTAGTTTGGGTTCAGCAATGATTTCCTGATCCAGCATGAAACAGGGCTCCATAGCCCAAAGCTGTAAATTCTAACCTTGTACAATATCTACTGCAAACTGATATTCAGAAAAGAATAGAAAAGATACAATGGCAAATATAAAAATTACACGGAGATTTTTCACTTGGAAACCCAAACCGGGAAAACCAACATATATTATATTCATACACATGTGTTACATTGTTTACAATACAATATACATATAGGAGCCAGCGGCATCCAAAACCCTAACCCAATGACCTGGATTAGTCCAAAACCCTAATTCCTTAACCGGAAATAGAAAACCATCGGCAAAAACCATGTGCCGAAAAACCACCTAAATATCATGTGGTCCCGGAAATATGTCGTCCCAGAAATATGTCGTCCTGGTAATATGTCGTCCTGGAAATATGTATGCCCCCCTGCACCCCCTCTAACCCCCTTGCGCACCCTGCGCAGACGCTCAAACACTACTACTCGTGCAAAGAAT
>SNQJ01S0069897.1:0-14694 GCA_010110895.2 Picea sitchensis | reverse complement strand
TTTTATTTCATAAAAAGTTTTATATTTTAATTTTTTTTATAATTAATTATTAAAAATATAAATTATTAAATTAATAATATACCATATTTATATATTTTAAATAAACCCTCGGCCCTTGAATAAAATTTTCTATTGGGAATTTCATCGAGTTTCTATAGAGAACACAGTGAATTAAATTATTGTTGAAGGGATGGCAATTCAAGCACAACATCACAAAACACTCGGTTAGAATGAATGATGGTGTCTTTTTAAATTTTCAAGATCAAAGTTTGGCCATCATTTGTAAGAAATCAAACTAAATAGTTGTTGTGTGGTTTTTTATTTTCTTTTTTCATTATAGGGCCTGAGCGAGTTCTCTTGTGGTGGTACATGCAATCCAGAAGTGTAGGGGCACGTGTCATTACGTTCACATTCAAGGGTTGAATGATTAGGAATGTTTCATAGCTCGAGACATAACATTTTAAAAGGCATTCTTGAGGCCTTGGACTCAACTAGAAGTACCCAAGAGTAGATAGTGATTTTTCGTCCTTCGTGTTGGAGAGCCACTATGACATGCTCTATGTTGTAAGAACTACATAATAGAGGGAACCCATGACTTCATCTTCATAAATGTAGCAGCCCTATTCCACAACCATTTCATTCTCATGCACCCACATCATCTCAACTTAAAATATGACAAGAACAATCCCATAATAGCGTAAGGTCAGATGGACCCTACTTAATACATAGCATTGGTCTTCCAACAATGCACCATCGATGGAACCATTGGAAGGCATTGCAGAGTGAGTATTGCATGGCTTTGATGAATGGATGGTTAAAGTAGCATTCATAGTTGTCTAAAATCGACGACCATGGAGAAAGGTCCAATTGCAAACACAAACATAACTATCCACATCTATGAATTGGATTGAAGGGTGTGGGAAATCAGTGGTGTGTGAAGTTGTCATAAGTGAGGTAGTTGTTATCAAGGTCTTGAATACTACCATTCCATATTGGGAGTCTTTCTTTGGCTCATGGCACATAGATTTTAATGGAGTTGTTGCTTAGTCATTAGTACAAAGCATTATATGTACTTTGAAGATTTATCATGGCATGTTTCTTTTCTCAATTTGACCTACATAAATTTTTGTGATATATAAGCTCATTGGTGTGCAATACATACGGATCTCTTGCATGTAATAAGTGTAGAGTTCCAAACTCGCGCTTCTATAGATAGACATACATCCATAAAAAATGACTCTCATTTCTCACGTACCATGCCCATTTCGCCTATGAAAGTTATGGAGGGTAAATTGATCAATATAGAAGGGAGCATGGGGCATGAAAGATAATCCTTTCATTAGATACATGCATGCATGGAAAGAGAGTCAATCCATCCCTACCTCATTAGCGTATAGAAGTTGTCATAGAGAGAGACTCATTAGCATACATTAGGCAATATCTTCTTCCTAAGTAATGATACCCAATGCATTCTATGTCCTATATGTATGCGTGATATAAACATTTAGTGACTATTTACCTAATACCCATAAGATCAAGCTCTCACTTGAAATAAATATGGTGGAAAAGATTCACTCGACAACATTATAGTAAAAATGGCATAAGACAACATAATTCACAATTAGGAGTGGAACTTGAATAAGTATTAACCATGAGAATTAAATTTTCCAACGTATTAATAAAAAAATCCCTAAATCTTATTTTGCAGGGCCTACAACTCGTTGACAGTGGATTCTCTGTATTGTTAAAATGAAATGATAAATTTAGACTCTAAATTTTTCTGTTCTTAAGTCTTTTTTTTAGTTTACAAGTTTCTAATTAATTGTTAAGTCGTTATTCAAATATATTAAAAAAATATAACTTTAATTATAATATTTTGATCCTTCATTAAAATGAGAACATCCTCAAATTACTTTAGCATTTTCTTTCATCCATCCAGGTCAATGTCATTGCAACACTGGGTGAATACTATAATTGGAGAGAATTTTGGTCGTCTACTCTGACAACAATTACAACACCGGTGCACTAACCTTGTTGAGCGATTCTCTCACTAACATGGGATGCAAAATAGCTTATAGATTAGTCATTCTAGCGAATGAAGATAGAAATACTATGAGAGAGAAGTTTTTGAGCTGAAGGACATGCATACCAGAGTTTTCATTATTCACATGACATTCATGTTGGGCATTCTTCCCTTCTCATAAGCTTAGAACATGAAGATGATGAGCAATGAATATGCGTGGATTATTAAATAGGGCTTTAGCACCATTCTCGACGTCTTGAAAGAATCAAGCATCGCATCCATGCAAGGCATTCTATCGACCATAATTTATATTCCAAACTCCATTTGGTTGCTTTGTTTTGGTTGGAGGTGGAAGCCACGGTTCATAGCCGAGAATACCCATGAAGTAAATCCCACAAATATCAGCATATATGGTTAGTATGCCTACAATGTTGTTTCGATGATCACTCAGCCTCTCCAAGCTTTTGATAACACTTAATTTATTTTATTTCCATCACCAAATAACCCAAATGAGTCGTTCAATACATAGTTCTTGAATTTTGTGAATCAATCTTCCAACTCTTTCAATGAAGCAACAATATTGCACAATAATGACATAACACAATTTATGAAATTTGGAAAATACTAAGTTGAAGACAATTTTTGGTTTGTTTAGTCCAGTCTCCCTTTGTTTGTATGAGAATTCTCACAACACAAAGTTTTCCACATCTTTATATAGATAAGAATAATGATGTTGCAAGGATTAGAACCGATAACCGAACCTAATTGCAATGGAATGGATGGAGGGGATTAATATATGAATTGAATTTTTTTTCCGAGAAAGAAATTTTTTTATATTCAATTAATGAGTATACATATTTTGGTCTTGTTGGGGAGTGCATATTTTTCCATTCATATCTGAGACAAAACATGTTGTCTCTCTTTTCGCCACTCCACATTACAATCTCATACTTGTTCTAGACCAAAAAAATAAAAAATAAAAAATAAATAAAATAAATCTCCCTACTTAAAACTCTATATTGACAATAACAACACATACTTGATCTCTACAAAGCCATATATCCTCTTCCTCAAACATTTCCATCGAATAACTAAAGAAAAAATGAATTCTCCTCACAAAGGTGACCCTAAAAAAATTCTTGAGAATTGAAAGCTCCTACATCCAAAGTCAACGCCTCCTTTGACCACTCATATGCTTCTAAGTTAACCTCCCTGTAAATATGGGAGAAGGAATAACATTCAAGCTCATCAATGTAGGAGTGACTATAAGACAACAGGGGTTGGAAATTCAAGCACAACATCACAAAACACTCAGTTAGAATGAATGATGTGTGTCTTTTTAAATTTTCAAGATCAAAGTTTGGCCATGATTCATTTATGGTGTAAGAAATTAAACTAAATAGTTGTTGTGTGGTTTTTTATTTTATTTTTTCATTATAGGGTCAGAGCGATTCCTCTTGTGGTGGTACATGCAATCTATAAGTGTAGGGGCATGTGTCATTATGTTCACATTCAAGGGGTTGAGTGTCATTAATGTGATTAGGAATTCTTCATAGCTCGAGACATAACATTTTAAAAGGCATTACTAAGGCCTTGGACTCAGCGAGAAGTACCCCTAAGAGTAGATAGTAATTTTTCTTCCTTATACAAGTGTGTGTTGGAGACCCACTATGACATGCTCTATGTTGTAAGAACTACATAATAGAGGGAACCCATGAATTCATCTTCATAAATGTAGCGTCCCTATTCCACAACCATTCCATTCTCATGCACCCACATCATCTCAACTCAAAATATGACAAGAACAATCACATAATAGCACAATGTCAGATGGACCCTACTTAGTACATAGCATTGGTCTTCCAACAATGCACCATCGATGGAACCATTGGAAGGCATTGCAGAGTGAGTATATTGCATGGATTTGATGAATGGATGGTTAAAGTAGCATTCATAGTTGTCTAAAATCGACGACCATGGAGAAAGGTCCAATTGCAAGCACAAACATAACTATCCACATCTATGAATTGGATTGAAGGGTGTGGGAAATCAGTGGTGTGTAGAGTTCCAAACCCACGCTTATATAGATAGACATACATCCATAAAAAATGACTCTCATTGCTCATGTACCATGCATATTTTGCCTATGAAAGTTATGGGGGGCAAACTGATCATTATAGAAGGGAGTGTGGGGCATGAAAGATAATCCTTTCATTATATATATGCTTGCATGCAGGAAAGAGAGTCAATCCATCCGTACCCCATTAGTGTATATAAGTTGTCATACAGAGAGACTCATTAGCATACACCAGGAAAGATCTCCTTCCTAAGTAATGATACCCAATGCATTCTATGGCCTATATGTATGTGTGATATAAACATTTAGTGACTATTTACCTAATACCCATAAGATCAAGTTGTCACTTGAAATAAATATGGTGGAAAATATTCACTCGACAACATTATAGTAAAGATGGAATAAGACAACATAACTCACAATTAGGAGTGGAACTTGAATAAGTGTTAACCATGAGAATGAGTTTTTCCAATGTATTAATAAAAGGTCCCTAAATCTTATTTTGCAGGGCCTACAACTCGTTGACAGTGGACTTTCTATATTGGTAAAATGAAATGATAAATTTAGACTCTAAATTTTTATGTTCTCGAGTCTTCTTTTTTTTTGCGTTTACAAGTTTCGAATTAATTGTTGAGTCATTATTCAAGTATAATGAAAAAATATAACTCTAATTACAATATTTTGATAATTTATTAAAATGAGAACATCCTCAAATTACTTTAGCATTTTCTTTCACCCATCCAGGTCAATGTCATTGCACCACTCGGTGAATACTACAATTGGAGAGAATTTTTGTCCTTCTACTCTGAGAACGATTATAGCACCAATGAACTACCCTTTTTGACCGATTCTCTCACTAACATGGGATGTGAAATAGCTTATAGATTGGTCATTCCAGCTAATGAAGATAGAAATACTATGAGAGAGAAGATTTTTGAGTTGAAGGACATGCAAACCAGAGTTTTCATTGTTCACATGAATTTCATGTTGGGCACTCTTCTCTTCTCAGAAGCTCAGAACATGAAGATGATGAGCAATGAATATGCGTGGATTATTAAATAGGGCTTTAGCACCATTCTCGTTGTCTTGAAAGAATCAAGCATTGTGTCCATGCAAGGCATTCTATAGACCATAATTTATATTCCAAACTCCATTTGGTTGCTTTATTTTGGTTGGAGGTGGAATCCACAGTTCATAGTCAAGAATCCCCATGAATTAAATCCCACAAATATCAACATATATAGTTACTATGCCTACAATGTTGTTTCGATGACCACTCAGCCTCTCCAAGGTTTTGATAACACTAAATTTATTTTCTCACCATCACCAAATAAGCCAAATGATTCATTCAATACACAGTTCTCGAATTTTGTGAATCAATCTTCCAACTCTTTCAATGAAGCAACAATCTTGCACAATAATGACATAAAACAATTTATGAAATTTGAAAAATACTAAGTTGAAGACAATCTTTGGTTTGTTTAGTCCAGACCCCTTTGTTTGTATGAGCATTCTCACAACACAGAGATTTCCCCATCTTCACATAGACAAGAATAATGATGTTGCAAGGATTAGAACCGATAGCCAAACCTAATTGCAATGGAATGGATGGAGGGGACTAATATATGAATAGTTGGTTTTTTTTTTGTTTTTTTTTTCGAGAAACAATTTTTCTTTATATTCAATTAATGAGTATACATATTTTGGTCTTGTTGGGGACTGCATATTTTTCCATTCATCTCTGAGACAAAACATATTGTCTCTCTCTTCACCACTCCACATTACAATCTCGTACCTATCTAGACAAAAAAAAACAAAAAAAAAAACAAATCTCCCTTCTTAACACTCTATATTGACAATAACATGACACACTTGATCTCTACAAAGCCATATATCCTCTTCCTCAAACATTTCCATCAAATAACTAAAGAAAAAATGAATTCTCCTCACAAAGGTGACCCTCAAAAAATTCTTGAGAAATTAAGGCTCCTACATCCAAAATCAACACCCCCTTTGACAAATCATCTGCCTCTAAGTTAACCTCCTTGTAAATATGAGAGAAGGAATTCCATTCAAACTCATCAATGTAGGAGTGAATATGAGACAACAAGGGCTACAACCTCACCACCTGAATTTGAACTTTACCTTTCAACTAGTCAATAACAATATTGGAGTCTCTGAGCACCTGAAATTTCCTCAACTTTAATAAGTTACATACAAACAACAACGTCCACAAAGCATATAATTTTGCCTTCATATTAGACCCTCTTCCTAAAGCATAATGTACCTTAAAAAAGTATCCTTCATAAATAAAGAGGATAGCCCTAACTCCACATTGAGGAGGATGACCTTGGCTGGCCCCATCAAAGAAGCCCCAATATTTACCTACCTTAAGATATGGCATTACAGGAACCTGTTTTTTTTATTTTTTTGGTTTATTCCTGAATTTGTTAGATAGTTTAAAAATGAGCCCTGTAACCACCTTCGTTGAAGTAGATTTTTCCTAGGAAATGATAACATTTCAATCCCACCATATAAAATACACAAAGATACATGTAACTACGTTGAATTCCTTTTCAAACTTATCCACTTTCCAACAAAACAACCATTCATCTAGAATGTTGCAAAGGGACTACGCCTGGACTTTAAAAAGAGAGAAAACTAAACCCCAAACTTGTTGAGTGAACCGACACTAAATGAACATATGTGGCGTCGATTCTTCCTCCATCCCACACAATTCACAATGATTGGGCCATGTCCAGCCTCACCTAATCTCCACGTCCTACGTAAGCAGTTCTTGATTGAGTGCTAGTAAAAAAAACAATTTCATTTTAAACGAAACATTCATTTTTGGTAAAATCATGAATGCGGGTGTCTATTTTCCTTGTTTTTTGAGAAAATAAAAAACATTTTTATAAGTTTTCAACTTCTGATAAACAAAAGTTTTTATTTATTTATTTAGAATTTCACTTTACAGTAAAACAAAACTTGTCATGAATTTTGTTAGCTTTCTACTGATTATTTTTTGATATTTTTATTTATTTATATTTGATATGTCAATTTAATGATTGTTTGACAGTATGTTCCTTAAAAATGAGGGGACTAATAATGAACTATGTTTTTAGACGTGAATTTACTCATTATTAAACTTTTGTTTATGAAAAACGAAATTTGTTGCAACAATCTAAACAGACTCTATTAAAGTATGACTATAGTTTTGAATTTAATGGATAAATATTAATAATTACTACAATTTTTTGAATTTGACCAATCTTAAAAAGTTGCAGATTTTAAACACATTTAGTGAGACTTCGTGTATGTGCCTTAATTTTGATTTAAAAGTAAAATCTAAAAATACCCTTTTGAGGAGGACAATGAAAGATTTTGTAATATAAATTTTCCACAATTTTCAACTATGTATTATTGGATATATTGATTTTTCATTTTATTGAATCATTATATCACCTAAAAATAATATGCAAACATTTTTTTATAAAATTAATTAAAATTACTAAAATAAAAGTTAAATTGAATACAAATTGTATTAAGTGAAAGTCCATTCAATTCTAAAAATGTTGGTATTAGTTCTTAAACCAGACTCACAGTATTTTAAGGAGACTGCTCCTTCCAAAGTTGGACTAAGCTAAAGAGAAGTGAAATTTTTTCAAAAAGAACCATAGGTGCAGGTTTTCGACTGAACTAATAGTTCGGTCGAAAATTAGTTTTAACAGAAAAGCTAACTTTCAGCCAAAACATCTTTTCGACCAAAAAGTTGAAAACAAAACATTCATTGACTGGAAAAAAAATGGGGGACACAACGATTCAACGAGGAAAGATATAAATTCTTTCGGTCGAAATGCTTTTAACACATTTATGCAACAAACTCGCTCTACATTTTCACTATTTTTGTTTTTTTGGGGCAACATTTTCTCTATTTTCGCTTTATTGGGGCAACATTTTAGTTATTTTTCACTTACTGGGGCAACATTTTCTAAATTGAATATTTTCTTCAACATTTTTTTTGAAAGTGGTGGTTTTCATAAGCAATTTCTTCCTTTCTCCAAATATCATCCCACCACCATCATTTATCTCCAGTAAAAGTTGCTTATGCCAATGCTTGATACTTAAGCTTCGTTGTATACTTACCATTCTAAGGGTTTTTCAACCAACATAGCGTATCTAAATCCTCTTCTTGGAGACATGTGAAATTTTCTTTAAGAATTCCCACATAATTTTCCCATTATGTTGCCTTTTCTCCTTCTAGTTCCAGGTCTTTCGTTGTCTTCCATACACTTCCCCCAAACTCATTCAAACCCAATTTGTTTTCTTCCCATAAAGATTATATGCCTTAATTATGGAGATCCACCACCACACCATCAGACAATTTGCATGTAATAGTTGCACCTTCCCATGGATCCTCCCCAATACAGACACTTTTACAATTTCCTATATTCCACACAATATGCTCCCTGATGAGGGGGAAAGCCTATAACATAGATTTCCAAACAATAGAACAATGTTCCACATATTTATTTGGCATACGAAACCAACCCACCATCGACATACCTGGGAAGTACTTTGAGGACATCACCCGACCCCACAACATTGAATTGTGAGCAAGCCTCCATAGGCTTTTTTCCGCTAATGCCTTACTGAACCAGAAAATATTTTTTACTACCCATCTCCCCAGCAGTTTTGGCATTACGATCTAAATCCATTTTACTATGGGAATGTTTGTTACATCTTTTCGCAACCATAAAAATTGAAAACAAATTTTCCTAATTCTTGTAAGGATTCCTTTTGGAATCTTTTCTATAAAGGCTCCTCAAAGATAAGATCACTCAGGATAGGATTAAACAGATTTGTTATAATCTTAGAAATGAGATTATAGATCATATTACAACATGAGATAGGTACAAAATCCTCGAAAGAGACCCTCTCCTTTTTCTTCCAGATCAAATCCAGGAAATTCTTATTAAAGGAGCCAAGGATTTTACCAGATTGTTGGGATTCTTGGACCACCTTAAGTAAGTCCCCTTTTAGTAGATCATAGAACCCAAGGAAATTTCCACTATTAGTCAATCTAGGCCTGGGATCTTTCTCTTTTGGAAGGCTTCAATGATAGCTAGGACTCCCCCCTCCAAGATATCAGCCTGTAGATATTCATTCATATCCACAGTAAATGATCTAGGAAAGATCTCGACAACCTTTAATATTTCCAATATAGGACACCCTGGAGGATCCTTAAACAAACCCGAGAAGTAAGCCTTCCCTACCTTAGAAATATATTTAAAGGAGAAGACCTTATGGCCCTCTAAGGTTTCGATTACTAAAATCAAGTTCAGATTCCTGTGATGGTTTGCATAGCTATGAAAAAAATGGAAATTGTTGTCTCCCTCATGTAAACAAACTGCTCTTCTTTTAAGCCACCATTTTGACTCCTCCAAGGCCAATATCTCGTGTTTCTTTTTTAACATATCACACAAATTTTATTCTTCTTCTTTTGTGAGAGATTTTTCTATAATGTCAATCAACAAAGATTCAATCCTACTTTCAACCTCTTGAAGTAGTGCTTGATTTTTCTTGTTGAAATCCCTTGACCAAATTAAAGTGGCTTGTTTTACTTTTGCTAAATTGTTCACCATATGTTGCATGAAAGAGCATTTAGAATTCTCTTTCATATGAACCCAAGAATCTTCTATTATACTTCAGTAGTATTCTTCATTAGACCAATCCTAATTGAACTTGAAGGGGGAAAGGGGTTTGAAACCTATTTTTCTTATATTTAGAAGGATGAGCATGTGGTCTGAGATACCACCCACCATCACCAACAATTTACAAATACAGTTATTTTCCAAAAAACATTCAGCTAAGAGGAACCTATCTAGCCTTTTGGATACCAAATCATCTCCTTTACGTATGTTCCTCCATGTTTGAGACATTTTAGGAGGCTCCAAGTCCACTGGATGATGATTTTCAATCCAATGTGCAAAAAAACCTTCCAAAGGGCCTCTCTTATAATGTCTACCCCATACTTCCCTTAACGAAAATGTGAAATTAAGATCCTCTCCAATATTAACATTAGAAGACTTAAGGGTTCCAGACTCACTTAAACCATCCCCAAAATAGAACTTATCAACATATGTCCCATACACATTAACCACTCTAAAGGAAGACGACATAAAATTGTCCTCCAAGTCCACCACTATATCGGATTGAATAATCGTCAAGGAAAAAATCCTGAGCTTAGGACTCCACATAGAAATTAAGACCATGTACAAACCTTTCAAAACTACAGAGAAAAATGACCAGTCTCGTAACCAAGGTTTGAAATAATATGTTTCCTTTTCCCCCGAGCAAATTGATACTTGAATTAGAATTACATTAGGTTTACACTCCATGAATAGCCTTTTAAGGGCCATAATTTTTGGGGTTCCCCCTACTTTTCAGGCATTGAAAGAGAGAATGATGGTTTCGAGCCTTTGACTAGGGATATCCCCACTCCAAGGGCCTTAACAATAGTAGCATGTTTTTTTTTTAATGTTCTTCATTGTCTTCATTTTGGCTAACAACAAATGGGATTTTCTTCCAACTTGGGAGCCCAACCTCTTCTCCATCACCAACCCCTCTAAGAAATCTTTCAAGAGACCTTTATTTACCTTAGATTGCAACAAGTATTCATATTTTAGCATAGACTTAGAGAAAACATTGCATGAAAATGAAGCCAAGGGTGATAGAGAGGACAAAGGCTCAAAGGAATCCTTAGAGATTGACCCTGGACCAACATGAGGAATGGAAGGATTCAACATTTTCGTAACAACTGGGGGAGATATCCCCACCTCGTGAGAACTAAGAGGGGAAGAACAAAAAATACCACCCACTTTAGAGTCCAGGGGCTTGCATGTCTCCTCCATTGTTGCTACCAAGTTATCATTTGAAAGAGATAGAGCATTTGAAACATGACATGCTGACTTACTAGAAATCTTTGTTGCAGAATCCCCAAAGAAAGAGACACCTGGATTATCTTCCCGGTTGACCGAGGGACAATTATATAATTCCTTATTCACTTTTTCTACCTTCTCATCATAGAAATCCTCTGCATTAGCTTTCCTTTTCCAAGATTTTTTGAATGGAGAGAACTGGGAGGAAGGCATGCGACAGTGTGCCATTAGGTGACCAACTTCATGACATCCAAAGCACCTAAAAGGTATTCTCCAATAGTCTATCCTTTGGGTCCAGGAAAACCTACCAAACACCAGTTCAATTTCATCTAGTAGCCCATCTCTTACGTCAACTTTGATCTGGAGCCAATTCCATATTTTGTCTGTTTTTTACTCCCACCTAGGTTTGCATCCAATGAATTTACCTATTTTATTCCCAATGGAGGTTAGGATGGTCTCATGCCAAAAAATTAGAAACAAATTGGGGAGAATATCCCACACTTTTGTAGGGAAAATCATGTCTTTGTACGGATCAAAATTGAGCACCCATTCCTTTAGGACCAACCCAGACAACCCCCAGTTCCACTCCCAACTAAATATTTCCAAAAAATCTTCCTTGGATATGAATTTGAAGATAATCCATCCACAAGATATGGTATGGAAATGATCTGGATTTTATGATAAGAATGAAATGAATACAAATTCTTAACATAGAATAACAGAGATACAGTAAAATTGGTTTTCTATTCAATAAGGAAATAAGCTGAAACTGTAAAATGCAGCGGAAAACAAGTTTGTTAGAATGGTGGCAGTTTATCTCTGAGAAGAGATGTGACAAATGCGCTCATTCATAAGAAGATGATTACAATGAGGCTCTGAAGGCCTTTTTACAATAAACAGGAGTGTCAAAAACCCTAGACATCCAAAAACCTAACCCTAAGAGATGAAGTGCCAAAAGTCATGTGGGCCTCGTTTGGGTAAGTCAGTACATCAACTTCCCAAGGTCGTAAATTTTGCATACGATCTATGTTTTAGGCGTACAATAGCCCATTGGAAAGATCTATCAGAGGACTACAAAAATTGGCAAAAATTGAAGTTTTTTTACTGCAACATACCCAAAAAAACGTCGTTTAGGGCCTCAAAACGACTCTGGAAGTTCAAGACCCAAAAAACTACTAAAAATAGTAAATTACCAAAATTGCTAGAAAGTTGTTTTGAGCCAATTGGAAAAGGTGGGTGGCCATCGATATCCACCTGGATCAATCCTCCCTCCTTAGGAAGCAATGGTCTCCATTGCATTGAGTTCCCCCATCATATGAGGAAATTTTTGTTGAATTTGGCCTCGGGTGAGCCACTTGCCTTGGTGCAGAAGCTACCCTACTTTGATGACTCGATAATGTTGGATCCTTTGTTGTCAAGTTCCCTTTATCTTTATGTCCACAACATGATCACTGGATGCCTATTGTATGCAGTCGGGTTTGATCTTTGTTGGTTTTAGTTGTTCTGCTACGTCTGAGGTGTCCAATAATGGTGGGAAATAAGGTCAAAGGAGGTCCACGTTGAACATTGGGTGCGGGCCAAGGAAAGAAGGAATGTTGATCTCAAAATAATTATCCCCCACAGCCTTGGTGATGGTGTACGACCCATAACAGAGTGAGTGAAGCTTCTGATGGGGTCCCTTAAGGCGTTCTTTCTACAAGTGCAACCAAACTTTGTCGCCCACCTGAAACTTATGTGGCACCCGATGTTGATCATGGTGCTACTTTTACTTGTCATTGGACCTCTGTATGATATCCTTAACCTGTTGGCAGATGTGATGGTTCCACTCAGTGAACCGAGTGGCTTTGTCAGCTTCAGTTGGAGCAGGAGATGAGTCGGTCGAGGTGACCGCAAGGGGAATTGCAACATCTATGGGACCCAATGGTTGGAATCCCAACCCCACCTGAAAGGGGATGTGGCCAGTTGAGCTATGCAGGGCTCAGTTGTAGCTATGCTGGACATAGGGAAGAATCTCATCCCATGTGCGAGGGTGTTTGGAATTATACATGCACAGGATATGAACGATCATTTGATTTACAACCTCGGTTTGGCCATCTATCTGGGGGTGGAAGGTCATGGATTTGATGAGCTTGGTGTCCAGCAGTGACCAGAGGCTCAACTAGAATGTGTTGAGAAATTGACTGTCTCGATCTGAGACAATGGTTTGTGGGATTCCAAAATGTACCCAGACTCGTTCAAAGAATAGCTTGGCAGTGGCTTCTGTTGTGATGCTCTTCTTGCAGGCAACCAGAATCGCCATCTTAGAAAAGTAATCAACAACCACAAAAACACAGTCATTTCCCCGCTTGGTGCATGGGAGGCCCTACATGTAGTCCATTGAGATGGATTCCCATGGCCTGTCAGGAGTAGCAAGAGGGGTGTACATGCCTTGTTTCTTAGTAGTCGGTTTGGAAATAGCGCAGGTAGTGCAGCACCTGATATACTTGTTGACCTCATGTCGAAGCTTCGGCCAGTAGAAATGTTTTTGTAGCATCGCCACTATCTTTTCGACGTCGAAGTGTCCTACCACCCGACTGTAGTGGGCTTCCCAAATTAGCTTCACTCACTCGCTTGATGGAAAGAAGACATGGACCTGACGAAACAACAACCCATCTTGAAGATGGAAATTATCGACAATTGCGTTTGCACCCAAAATTTGGTAGGTAGTGACGAAGTTTGGGTTTGTCTCATAGAGTTGGGGCCATCCAGAGGTCTCATGGCCGCAAGAGTCTAGCACCGTCGCGAGTGTCACGACTGGCGGTCTACTAAGGAAATCGACGACATGGTTGGTGCTTCTTGTTTTATACTTTATGTTGAGGTGGAATTGTTGTAAGTATGTGGACTACTTTTGATGGCGGTCATTCTGTAATTTGCCTTGTGTCTGCATGAACTGTAGTGGCTTATGATCAGTGTGGATGACTATCTCCTTCCCAAGAATGTAATTTCTCCACTGGCGGCAGGCTTGCACAATGGAGTACATTTCTTTTTCATAAGTAGGGTACTTACGTACAACATCTAATAGAGTCTCACTATGATAGGCCACGGGGTGGTCGTGTTGAGTGAGAACGACGCCCACAGCATAGTCTGAAGCATATGTCTCAATCTCAAAGGGTTGTTGCAGGTATGGTAATGAAATTACTAGGGTTGAGCACAAGCACTACTACAAATCATCGAACGCTTGTTGTTGGGACCGGACCCATGCAAATTTTTCCTTACCACCACCCCTGGTTGTTTGGCTGAGGGTCCATGAAATATGGGAGAATCCCAACATGAACCTGTGGTAGAAATTGGCAAGGCCTAAGAAGATCCAAAGCTCAGAGAGTGTGGTTGGGGTTGGCCAATCATGGATGACTTTTGTAGTGTACCAATTGCTCTGATACCAATTTGTAGTGTACCAATTGCTCTGATACCAATTTGTAGTGTACCAATTGCTCTAATACCAATTTGTAGCATACCCTTTTCACTACCCAGGTTTCCCAACCTCTCAGTTTACCATTCTATACATGAATGATTACATAATTTGTACTGGCCTTATGATCACATGCATTTAACAAAATTAAACACAATTAAAATACAGAGTGAAACATATCTGGTTACTGCTATAATTAAACATT
>SNQJ01S0069896.1:53641-76465 GCA_010110895.2 Picea sitchensis | reverse complement strand
GGGTTTCCTCGTGAAAATTTGTCTCTGTGTATACCTTATGTGTGACTGATGCTTTTTACTTTTACTATCCATATGTTGTATAATGTTGATGATCACTTGAAGAAAGATTAAGAATATTCTAATAGACTTAATATTGTTTAAGCTCAATGACAACTGATTCACCCCCCCCCTCTCAGTTGTATTAGTAATTTCAACAAATCCATGTACATTTAATTCATTCTCGCCTCTAGGTTTTCCTTGGTAGCATATAACAAAGTCTTTTGTGCCACACAAATACCTGAATACTCTCTTGACAGTTGTCAAGTGCTCCTTCCCAAGTGTCAACATGTACCTGCTCAACACTCCAACTGCATGGGAAATGTCTAGTTGAGTGCAGACCATCGCATACATTAGACTACCAACATCACTTGCATAGGGAATTTCTTCTATTTCTTCCTGTGTCTTTGAACACTATTCAGCGGTTATCCTTGTTCCCATGGGAATTGGCACCTTCACAAGTTTTCAATCCTGCATGCTGAAACGTTTCAAAACTATTTCAATATACATCATCTGGTTCAACTAGATCTTTCTAGTTCCTCGATCTCTTTTAATCTCCATTCCCTAGAGGAATTTATTTGCATTGAGATCCTTCATGTCAAACTTGGAGGATAGTTTCTTCTTCACCTCCTTTATTGCGTCCATGTTGTTTCCAATCAGCAACATGTCGTCGACATACAAAGCTACATATATGAAACACCCACCTTCTTCTTTGGAATATATGCAGTGATCAACTTTGTTTCTCACAAATCCAAAACTAAGGATGTATGTGTCGAACTTTTGGTACCACATTCTTAGTGATTGCTTTAGACCATAAAGGGATCTTTTCAGTTTGCACACCAAATATTTCTTTCCCTTTACTACAAATCCTTTAGGCTATTTTATGTATATTTCTTCTTCCATGTCCCCATGTAGGAACGTTGTCTTCAATCCATCTATTCTATTTCTAGATCAAATGTTGCAGCAAGATAAATTAGTACTCTAATGGAAGTTAATTTTTCAGCAAGGGAAAAAATATCACAGAAGTCGACTCCTCCGACTTGGTAATATCTTTTCGCTACCAATCGAGCATTGAATTTCTTGACTTGACTTGTTGCATTCATCTTCTTCTTGATTACCCATTTTCTACCGATAGGATTTCGTCCACTAGAAAACTTGACTAAGTCCCATGTCTCATTCTTGTGCATGGATTACATATCTTCAACCATGGTGTCCTTCCATAGTTTTCCCTCTACTGAATTGATTGTCTCCCGGACCGACTTGGGCTCATCATTAGTGGCAATTAAAACGAATGTGGAATGGAAGTCAAGCAGACTATACCTTTCGACTAGTTTTATTACTCTTTCTTACCTCCTTACAACCAGGGTTGATTTTTCCACCTCTTCTTCTGATTCAGTCGACTCATCGGAATCATCTTCTTCGGTCCTTGGTTCAAACCGTGTTGTTTTAGGATTATTCTCGATATGAACATTTCTTCAGGCTCAAACTTACTTTTGACCTCTTTGAAGACCACATCTTGATTGTACATTGTTTTACTTGATGCAGGATCCCAGAGCTTATATCATTTCATTCCCTCTTTGTATCCGATGAAAATACACGTGTTTTCCTTCTTGTCCAACTTGCTCCTCTTTTCCTTGAGAACATGCAAAAGTGCATCACAACTTAATACTTTGAGATGTGAAACCGAAGGCTTCTTACCTGACCATACCTCATGTGGAGTTGTGTCAACTAGCGTTAATGAAGGAAACATATTCAATAGATATTTTGCAGTGTGAACTGCCTCCGCCCAAAATTCTTGTGCAAACCCAGCACCACTGAGCATGCTCCTTTCCTTGTCCATCAATGTTTTGTTCATTCTCCTGGAAACTCCATTTTTTTGTGGGGTATATGGTGTGGTAGTTTGGCGCGCCATGCCACACTGCTTGTAGAACTGATCAAATTATTTTCCACAGAATTCACCACTGTTGTTAGTTATCAGTACCTTAATCTTCTTATCTGTTTGGTTTTCTGCAAGAGATTTAAACTCTTTGAATTTCTCGAAAACCTTTGATTTCTTCCTTAGGAAATATATCCACGTCTTCCTGGAAAAATCATCTATGAAGGAGGCATAATACAGGGATCCACCAAGTGAAGGCACTATAATAGGGCCAAACAAATCACTATGAACCAACTCTAAAATCCCATTTTCCCTTATTGCTTAAGATGGGAACCTCACCCGACTTTATTTTCCATATATACAATGTTCATAAAAGTTGACTTCTAAATTACATTCAGGAAATTCTTAGACCATACCTTTGTTATGCATATCTCAAAGTCATTTTTCTCCAATGTGTCACGTCCTCTTGTGCCATAGCATGGTCGGGTTGACTTTATGATTACTTTTCAAGTCATTTTGAATCAATTGAGCCTAAATCAAGTTGAGTCAAGTCAAAGTGGAGTCGACTTCAAGAACAACAATGTTTTTGCATCCAGTTGAGTCGACACTCCCTATCAACTTGTATAGGGTTCCAATCTGAACTACTTTCATTAAGTCCATCGCACCTCTGACCATATTGCAAAAATCCTTCTAAAATAGAGTGTGCACGCCAACATCACTCATCTTATTGACAGATATCAGGTTTCTTTCCAAACCCATAATGTGTAGCCAACCTGGAAGGATTCTACTCCTCCCATCCTGTAGTAGCAGTCGAACTCTTCCTCGTCTGAATATTTTATTTATCGAGTCATCCCCCAAGAACACTTATCCTCCTTCATATCACTCATATTCGCAAAACCATTCTCTATGTGGTATCATATGATAGGATTCTCCTGAGTCGATCAACCAAACAACTTCATCCAAATGTGTATTGGTCGACGTCAGGTACACATCGCCTCCCTTATCTGGAGTCATCTTTCTCTCAGTCGACTGCTTCTCATCGGCTCATGTACTGACTTCCATCACCTTAGACTGGCAATCCCTTTTGTAATGCCCAACTTTCCCACGTTTCTAGCATCTTCTTGTCAACTGAACTGGGGATTTATATCTACCCTTTAAATTAGAATTTCTACCGGAGAATTTTCCTTTATCTCTGTCAACCAGTTGACCTCTCACCACAAAAGCATCTTTGGTCAATCCTTCCATGTTCTTTATTCTCATTTATTACAACACTAGAGATGCAACCATGTCTTCTAGCACTAATGTGGTTGTATTACTCCCTATAGCCATGACTAAGCTATCTAAGGAGTTTGGAAAAGAACAAAATAGGATAATACATTTCTCCTCCTCAATGATTTTAATATCCACAGAAGATAACTAGCTTATAATGGTATTAAACACATTTAAAAGCTCATTCATCGAACTTCCATCACTCATCCTCAGAAGATATAGTTTCTTTCTGAGAAACAACTTATCTTCTATGGATGTCGACTCATACAAGCTTCCAACTTGTCCCATGGTTTCTTGGTCGAATCTTCACCTAAGACATTCAGCAACACCGAATCTGCAAGACAAAATCAAATCGTACTCCTTGCTCTTCTGTCGAGTTTCTTCCATTCTTCCGTCGACATACCTGTCGGCATGATACCTAGACAAATTGTTGTCTATTGTTCTCGATCTACAAGGAGATGTTCAATTTTAAGCTTCCAAAGCTCAAAATTCTAGCCATTGAATTTTTTGATCTCTATTCTCGACATGCTCGCCATTATTTAACACAATCTTTAGCACAATATTTAATATTTCTAACTTACGACTCTTACTGAACCTAGAGTTTAGCTTAGATCAAAGGTTGTTAAACCAATCTCTAATACCACATGTTAGGAAATGAGACACACTTCCACGCTAAACCTAGCTGAAGAGAGGAAGAAAGATTTAATCATGAAATTAAATGATAAAGAAAACACACAGTACACAGAGATTTTACCCTAGAAACCTAAACCATGAAAACCAACATTTTGTGAGCGACCTGCTCCTTGTTGTCTTACTCATCCAGAATAAAAGGTTACATGTCTAACCTTGGTCCACACCTAAGACATAATCGACATCATACCCACTTTATTACAAAAGAACAACCATGTATCCAATTCAACTTATATATGCATGACCAACAACCTCTAAATTACATACTCTTGGCGATTATCCATTCATCGTCTAAATATTCAAGATGCATTGATTAGCTTTTACAGCCTTACAACATGCCTTCTTTATAGGCTTTACTACAAAAAAAACCCTAAAGAAAAGGCACCCAAAAAACAGTTACAAATCCATGTAGATCATTGGCTACAAAGCCCACGAATCTCAGAATTGTATTACAATCGACTACAAAGTCGAATTACCCATCGACTACAAGTCAGCCTTCATTTGGTCTTCAATCAGTTTCCACACTCCCGCCTGTCGACCTCTTTTCGGTTGACCTCTTCGACTTTTTGTTGATGTCTTTACCATGTTGAACAACCTCGACCTTCGACTTTGAATTTACCTGGTCGAATAACCTCAAAATTCGACTTGTTATCGATCCACCTTGACACCGTCTTTACCTGATCGAACCACCTCGACCTTTGACTGCAACTATCATTCAATCCACCTCGACTTTCACTACAAAGAATATAACAACCCAACATGCATGTCCCTAGCTCTCCCGACTGCATCCTGTAGGGTGGCAAGCTTATAATCCTTGACCCAACCACACAAGGGTTCAGATAACCCCTAAAAAAACAACATCACCAAAAGTGCCTCTGATATATCAGTGACGAGCATTACGAGCCTTTGGAATTATGATATGAAAGACTCTGGGCTACCTGTCTTCTTGAGTTGTGCCAAATCTCTAAAATGAAGCTCTGGATCTTTCCTGTCAAATCGCTTAATAAGCCCCTAAGTGAAGTCAAGGTAGGATGTTATTATTACATGACCCAAAGTCACTAACCCATTGTACCACCACTCATGGGCATCACCATCCAAATTTAGTGTATACAATTTAATGGCATCTTCCTCCGTCATCTGTTGCTATTGGAAATAAGTGTCTAGATTTTGCGCCCAAGATCTTGCAGAACATTTGGAGGTCCCATCAAAGTTTGAGATGGTTACTTTCCCAAGTGTACGCTACAACTTAGAGTTTTGTGTCATGCCCCTCATGGCCCCTCTAGGATGATTTCTACTTTTAAGGTTTCATAACTCGAAAAAAGATATAGCTGCATGGAAATCATCCCCTAATATTCTATACTCCTCCAAATATGCCCCAAAGGGCTCATTCTGATCTACATGCATCCCCTGTCTTGCCGCATCACTACCCAAGAATTGTGGCATGGTAGGTATAGATGTCTTGGTGTACAAGTGAGGGTGACTTTGCATAGTGGTGCGACAATGACTCCTTTCTCCATTATTAGAGCCCATTTCACCATTCTAGTTTTGTTTAGTTTGGCCCCCAAGGAATTACTCGCTAGTTGCCCCATTATATTCATCTTGGCCAAATCATTCAAAATATTAAATAGGTTGTTAAATATAGCATCGTCTTCATCCCCCATGGGTCCTTTTCTTTTATCTGGACCTAAATGTGCTTCCTCCTCTACTTATTATTCACTCAACACCACTTCATCTTCATGTTCTGGAGGGGGTTCTGGTGTTCTATCCCTACGTCTCCTATAAGTGATTTCCTTTTCATCTTCTGGTCTCATAAATCTGAGTCAAATATGCCCCTAAAACCTCACAACTATAAAGGAACATTCTTTGATACCACTGTAAATTACCCAAGTATCTCCAATATGGAATTCCTCACTACTGTAGTGAAATTCTTTAAATTTGTATGTAAAATTATGTCAAACAGTTAGGTTGTAGATGATTCATTTCACTGTTAACATTTCCTCTACATTGTTGAGTGAAGTGTGATGGTTTACATAATTGTTTTAGGGGGTTTTTGTGTGGTTTAAGTGTGTCATGATATTCCCATTTACATAACTAAAGATGTGTAACAGCAAGCAGGAAAAAGAAACCCCAATAGCACAGATTTCTAATATATGACACAACAAAGACTTTATTATTTTATTCCAACATAAAGTAAGACAAACAGTTGTAATAACTCACAGGATTTCTTGGTTGGGATTACAAGGAAAATTGATTTAAAGTTGCTACCTAGTTCACCCTTCAACAATGTTGTATGTAGTCCACTAATGCACCCTTTTTCTATAGGGTACACAGTCCGAATTTGAGGGAACCCTACCACTATTGGTATATAGAGGTTATTTGTGCCTTTCTCAACCAAAGACAGTAGTAAATCAACCCACAAATGAGATGAATTGTTCATATGTGATGGGATTCAGTTCCCAATTGAATCACCTACCTTTTTTCCTCAAGAAATGTGCCCAGGCTTTGGGACTACTTC
The DNA here is from genome assembly GCA_010110895.2 of Picea sitchensis. Classification (NCBI taxonomy): domain Eukaryota; kingdom Viridiplantae; phylum Streptophyta; class Pinopsida; order Pinales; family Pinaceae; genus Picea; species Picea sitchensis. The sequence continues at coordinate 70,079 of SNQJ01S0069896.1, read as the reverse complement.
CTTGTAGAGAATCCCACGATCATTCTTCAGATTTCGATCTCCCTTCAGTCATCCTTTTCCCCCATGGAATAACCACTGCCACAGTAAAGGAAATGGCACAATAGACTGATGAGCTCAAACCTCTTCAAATACCCAACCTTCTTGCAAAGTAACCCACTCGCCACCTCTAAAACTTGATCACAAATGGATGAAAGACATTGTTGATAAGAATATATTATTAACAAATGAAGCATAATGTCAAAGTCTGAGTGATTTTGATCCCAAGACTAGCTAGAGTGTATCATTGCAACATTGAAACCAGTAATCAAATGAAGGGTTTCCAAACCCTAGTCCGTTTCTCCAAGAGCTCCCCCATTTCTTTTTCTCAATTGTAAAAATGATCATATGAGGAGAGACTCCTCATTTTCCATTTTTAATACTCACTTGAGTCTTTTCCCGCTCCTTTATTATTGTATTTAATTAAAGTCACTTTAGTGTGTTTCTCACTTTATAATTTTAAAGTAACTTTTTATTAACCTAGGACCCATGTCCCCTTTTTCTCCACTTTAACTTTTATCAAGTTTTCCTAGGCGAATCATGTTCCCTATATCATTTTCTGCCTTAGCCTACGGGAACTTTATTAGGCTAGCGAAATTTTCCCCTTATGACTCCTAAGCGGATGGGGACATTACAATGGTGATGATTGGCATTATTTTAGGTGGGGAGAGACATCATTTTCCCCCAATCCACCAGAGATTGGTGCCATGTGGCCTTTGGAGGCCCCCTCCTTGCCTAAGGAAGCTTGATGTCACAAAAATGTGGCCTATTATGATGTTTTTTTACAATTTTTACATTTTGTAAAGGGAAAATGAGGGGTTGTCCCCAATTAAATTGAACAAATGTTATGCTATGTGGACAAATGTGTAGCGCTAGCCTCATATAAGAAGGCTAGCACTAGCCCTTTTTATTTCATCATCTTTTCCTCGCCATTTGGAGGAGTACTTCTCAAATTTTCAGCCCCTTTGGGGTCATTGGTCTTTCTCTCTCATGCGCTTGCTTGGAATGGATCTCTTGTGGATGGCTGGCTGATTTTGGACGGATATTTCTGCAATAAGAGTTAAATTCTCTTGGTTTCTTGGATGAAGTAAGTAAATTTCTACCATCTTTTGTTATGATATTGATGTGTATGGTGAAATTGCTATTTTTTTGAAAGAAGTCTTGTTTATTGAAACCCTAAGAGATGAACATAAGAGCTTATTCCTCCCACAAGGTATTATTTGTCTAAAATTGGTTAATTGTCATTGCTAGGGTTAAAACCCTAAATCCCTAAAGTGACAACACTTTAGGATTTTAGCCCTAGACATTTTAAATTTGACCTAGTTGAAGCTAGAAGAAGAGAGAAACTATATCTAGGGCCCAAATGTGCTTACACCCTATATGTCCTTCTCCTTAATATCTAAAGCCTAAGGCCCAAATGTGCTTGCACCCTAGATGTCCTTCTCCTCAAGATCTAAATCCTAAGGCCAAAATGTGCTTACACCTTAGATTTTAGATCCTACCTCTCAGTTTCAAATAGATCAACATGTAATCTTGGATGCATTTGAGACCCCGTAGCCCTAGAAAGGTGCTAGTCTTGAAGCAACCATTGTGGTGGTACTGATTGATAAAACCTCTCTCTCAAATCTCTCAAGTGATCTACTAACTACTCTAACCTTTCACTGCCAAGTCAAGCATCCAATTGATCTAACCCCCGATGCATCTCTACCTAATGGACCAGTCTATCGTCACTCACTGATGGAAAATGACGAAATCAAGTGTCATATCTAAGATTTTCTTTAGAAAGGGCACATCAGACCGAACTCCTCCCCTTGCGGAAGCTCGATTGTACTAGTGCATAAGAAAGGTGGGACCTGGCGGCTCTGCATTTATTATAGAGCACTAAACAAAATCACAGTCAAGAATCAATACCCAAATCCCTGGATTGATGACCTTCTTGACCAACTCAAGGGGGTAAAGTTCTTCACCAAGATTGACCTAAATTCTAGCTACAATCGGGTTCCCATCGAACCAACTGATATATGGAAGACAACTTTCAAATCTAAAGAATTTCTCTTCGAATGGTTGGTCATGCCCTTTGGCTTAACAAATGCACCAACCACTTTAATGAGATTTATGGATGATGTATTGAGATCCTTCACCAACTCTTTTGTGGTGGTATATTTGGATGACATCCTGATCTTCAACAAAACTTGGGAGAAGCACATGCAGCATATTCAACAGGTTTTGAGCACTATGTGGCAACACAAGCTATATGCCAACTTGGAAAAATGCTCCTTTGGCATGCACAGGGTCCAATACTTGGGATACATTGTTGATGATCATGGGGTACATGTTGATCCAACTAAGATCTAAGTCATCCGTGATTGGCCAGCCTCGACCACACTAATCGAGCTTCAAATCTTCTTGGGACTTGCCAAATTCTACTGATGGTTCATGTTGGGATTCTCCCATATTGCATGGGCCCTCAACCAAGTGACCAAGGGTAGTGGCAAGGAAAATTTCACATGGGGGAAGGAACAACAATGAGCATTTGATGATCTAAAGCATCACTTGTGCTTAGCTCCAATACTCTCCTTACCTTATCTGCAACAACCGTTCGAGATTGAGACTGATGCATCCGACTATGTTGTAGGTGCAGTTCTCACTTAGCACGGTCATCTGGTAGCATACCATAGTGAGACACTCTCAGATACTGTCCGGAAATACCCACCTATGACAAGGAAATGTATTCCATTGTACAAGCTTGTCGTCAATGTACATTCTGGGAAATGAGACAATCATCCACATTGATCACAAGCCTTTGCAGTTCATACAAACACAGGGGAAGTTGCAGAACGACCACCATCAGAGGTGGTCCACCTACCTGCAACAGTTCCATCTCAACATCAAGTATAAAATAGGGAGCACAAATTGTGTCATTGACTGCCTCGGTCGACCTCCCATGGTTGCACTCACGACTGTGCTTCATTCATGTCAGCATGAGGCATCTGAGTGGCCCCAACTTTATCAGCAAGATCCCAACTTTTCCACCACCTATAAATTCTTGCGTACAGGCGTGAATGTCACCAATTTTCACATTCAGGATGGACTGTTATGCCATCTAGGCCATCTTTGTGTTCCTGCAAGCGAGCGTGCAAAGCTGATTTGGGAGGCTCACTACAGTCGGATGGAAGGACACTTTGGCATGGAGAAAAAAGGGGTCATTCTACATAAACATTTTTATTGGCCAAAAATTCAACAGGGCGTCAACAAGTATATCAGATCTTGCACTGCTTGTGCCATTGTCAAGTCAGGCATCAAGAAGAAAGGCTTATACACCCCTCTTCCTACTCTCAACGGGCCTTGGGAATCCATCTCGATGGATTACATGTATGGCCTTCTATCGACCAAGCAAGGCAATGATTGTGTATTTGTGGTGGTTGATTGGTTTTCGAAGATGGCCATTCTCACACCCTGCAAGAAGAGCATCACAACGACAGATACTGCCAATCTCTTCTTCGAACGAGTGTGGGTCCATTTTCGGATACCACAGACCATCATCTCTGATCGAGACAACAGGTTCCTCAGCACATTTTGGTCGAGTCTCTCATCACTGTTGGACACCAAGCTCACTAAATCCACTTCCTTTCACCCTCAAACCGATGGCCAAATAGAGGTCGTTAATCAGATGATTGTGCACATCCTGTGCATGTATAACTCTAAGAATCTGTGTACATGGGATGAGATTCTTCCCTATGTTCATCACAACTACAAAAGGGATCTCCATAGCTCCACCGACCATAGCCCCTTTCAGGCGGGGCTAGGATTTCAACCCTTAGGTCCCATTGATGTTTCACTACCTCTTGCAACAACACAAGCAGATTCTTCCCATGTTCATTCTGAGGCCAACAAAACCACCAGATTCATTGAGCAGATTCAACACATCTTCCAACTGGTCCATGAGATTTTGTAGAAACCCAATTCTAAGTACAAGCAATGCTATGATCAACATCGGGTACCGCACAAGTTTTAGGTGGGAGATAAGATCTGGTTACGTTTGCAGAAAGAATGCCTTATAGGGGCCCATCAGAAGCTCCATCCACTTCACTATGGGCCTTACACTATCACCAAGGCTGTGGGTGATAATGATTTTGAGCTCAACACTCCCCCCTTCCTTGGCTTGCACCCAGTGTTCAATGTGGATCTCCTCCAGCCATATTTTCCACCATTATTGGACACCTCATAGATCGTCGAAAATTTGACACCAATAGTGCTCAACCTTGACTGTATGGAACATGAATCCACTTATCAAATAGTGAACACACGGGTCAAGGGCACTCGCCAGCAAAGGATCCAGGTGTATCGGGTTTTCAAGGCAGAGAAGCTCATGTACCAAGGCAAGTGGCTCACCCATAGCCAAATTCACTAGAAATTGCCTCACCTGATGGGGGCACTCAACGCAATGGAGACCATTGCTTCCTAAGGGGGAGGACTAATCCAGGTGGATATTTGTGGCCACCCACCTATTCCAATTGGCTCCTTTTGACAGTCTTAGTTTAGCACGTTCTTCTATAATTATTTGTAATTGTGGGTTCTACACTTTCGAGGTTGTCTGGAGCCCTACACAGCTTCCAGGTGGAGATTGGTGGCCGCCCACCTAATCCAACTAGCTTAGCTTGGAATTTTTCATGTCAATACATCTTTTTGTACTTCCAGGGCCGTTTTGGGGCCCTAAACAATGTTTTTTGTCTTTTCACATTCAAACTGTAGACATAGTTATATTTTGATGGCATAATATGTAGTTCTCGAAAAGACCTTTCCAATGGGCTATCACATGCCTAAAACGGAGGTCGTATGCAAAATTTACGACCTCGGAAAGTTGAGGTACCAACTTACCCATCGAGGCCCACATAACTTTTGGTCTTTCATCTCCTAGGGTTAGGTTTTTGGATTTCTAGGGTTTTGGCATTCATGAGTAATGTTAAAAAGGCCTCTGGAGCCTCATTGTAATCATTTTGCTCAGACAGATGCATGTAAGTTTCAACCTATTCAAGTAAGTTGTTTTTAGTTCTGTAGTTTTACAGTTTCAACCTATTTTATTTATTCAACAAAAGTTATTGTTCACTTGATATCTATTGTTGTTCTTCATATCTTTGTGTTATTGTATTTAATATGTTATTCATTTCGTTCCGCTCATAAATCTGGATCATAACTGCTTCTAATTTCGCACATTTTTGTCTTAAAACCCTTGACCACGATTGGAGACTTTTATGTGTGACTTGGGCATGAACCAAGGGACACACACCATGTTGTCATCTAGATCTTTGAAACCCAAGTGGTCGTTTTCCATCTTAGTGCATGCACATATTCTAACAACCAAACTCAGGTACCAGAAGTGGATTGTTGGTACAAGGATAGAACTGAGAAAATCATCATTAGTAAGATATGTTATAGAACCCCAATATAATCTATTAAAGACTTAGGAAATCATCAAATATACAACTTTTAACTCTTAAATCTTATTAAAGGAATTTAACTTCAAAAACATGGAAAGATATGGTAATAGGGATAATAACTAGGTATATGAATGAGGCAAGGATAGTTAAAGAAGGTATTTGATAGTGTAAAATGTGTCAAAACGGTGACCCAACATCTCCCCCACGCCCGAGGATTCGCATGTTGTCATGCCAAATGAAGTAAGTATTGAGCGAGGCCACAATTTAGAGACAAATGTAGTTGCCCTTCCTTCAGGTATGCATCTCATGCAACCCTTTACCTCTGTATCAACCAAGTTACAAGACCCATATTGAATGTTACTTCCATTTTCCAATGCACAATAACCAAAGAGATTATCAACAAGTTGTTATCACTGTTCTAATCATCAAGAGGTGTGAAGTCTCATAGTGAATAGTTCTCAAAAGAAAGCATTAGCTCACCATGTCAAAAAAAATCATCCATAAATTCCATTTCACAACTACTTAGAGCAATTTAGGGGTCTTTTGTTTTGCTTTGAGATCCATGGCCATCATACTTTCATCATCACATAAAGTTGATGGATCTGTAGAAAAAACTAAGTATTTGTAGCAAAAAGAAGGGTCTGCATGTCAAAATGCAAAAATGTTGTAGATGATTTGTAGCCTCCACAAAAAAATTGATTTCTTCAGATTTATGAACTAGAAGCCTAAGAAATATTTTTGGATGGTTGGTAATCTTGTTATGCTTCTCCTTACCAAAAATTGGAGATACCCACATCACATATTTCGAGATAAAGAAAAAATGGTTGTAGGTGACTATACCCATTTTCTTGAAAACCATGCATCCACTTGGTGAGAAATTTACTAGGTTTTATCATCTTGGTGTAGTGCTTCTCCCCTCCAAAAATGATAAGACCCTAGTTCTAAGTTTTTGAGATATCATGAAATCGTTTTCTACACATAATTTAGAATTTTTAAAATAATGAGAAATAAAATCATGGCACCAAATTCTCATTCAAGAGCAAATTGAACCTGATTCTCATCCCTTCCATGAAATTGTTTGTATACCCATTGGAAGCAGATGAGATGAAAAAATTGCAACACCACATCCAACGTAGTGCTAACACCACATCCCACATAGTGCTTCTCCCCCATGCCTGTGTAGATTTTCTGAGATACCTACACAAAATATCTAACTAACAATGAAACATACACATCTTGCAATGGTGGATGAAGAGAGAAGACAAAAATTGGAGAAAAGAATGAAAGAATTTATATTTTATGTATTCCACACTCAAAGATTGAATAATTTACAATAGATATAGGCTACATGAGTAACTAATGTGCCATAATAGTGATCTAGAGAGATCTAGACACTCACTGACAGAAACCGAAGTAATCTACCACCTAGTCATAGTTAACGATCCATGCAATCATTGGTTAACTAAGTCACATGTGCAAGTGAGAGAAACACATGGAACTGTTGGTGATAAAACCGAGGTTGCCATGCATGAGTGACTTCCACTAGTCTAACTAAGTGTAGATGACTCTGAATTAAAGAGAAGAGCCCTATTTTGTAGGGGAATATTCTATAGAGAGAATATTCTCATCCAAGGAAGTGTTCTCAACATTGGAATATCAACTTTAGGAAAATAATTACCTAGGTGAGTGTGAAATATTTCCAACACCCCCCTGAACACTACTAGGGTGTAAATGATGAATGGGTCTCGACAACCAAGGTCATGTTAGGTACCCATTGTACAATGCATCTAAGAATGAAACATTAAAAAAGCGAAGAAAGAGGGAAAACCCCCCTCACTCAAAGTAAAATGCATAAAAATATTAAAAAAGGCAATTGCTAAGCAACTATATCCTCCAGTCCAAGGATACCTTGCAAATGTGCAAGTTTAAGCTCAGTGAATATTTTATTAAATATGTAGATGTATGTATGGATCTGATGATGTAGATGCACTAGTTTTGATGTCTGCACATATCCACTTTCTATTATTGTAAATAAAAAAATCCAAATGAAGTTTGGATGAAACTTTGTAAATTGTGTGGTCGTTTCCAAAAAACGTTGAAAAATTCTTGATTTTAAAATGCTCATAACTTCACTTCTCGAACTCCACTTTGGACGATTTTGTTTTTGAAATTGGGTATTTTTCCAAGAGGAATTTAAATATCCAATTTGTTTCTGCAAATTAGGCTCACAAAAGGTTAGAATTTAATCTTATTTGCGTGACCCCATTTTCGGCTCCTAAGATGCATGCATGGGAGTCTCTGCATGTGGCTCATGGGATGCATGCATGGCGTATGAAAAACTGTCTACCTGTAGATCCTTATATGCATGTATGATATCTTCCGTATGTGATTCAGAAAACATATCTAAAATGGAGTAGACAACATCTTCAATGAATGGAACAAAAAGTTGTGCAGATACCTTTGTAGAAGGCTCTTCAAACAGAGAGAATTGATCTTCCAATGGATTTTCTATTGGCTCCATCGTGTCAATATTTTGCATGCAATCTTCCTTGTTCCCAAACAAAACCTCCAATATGGTCCATAATTCGTTTGGATTTGAGTCTTGTGATTCATAATCTACTTGATGGAAAATTTCAAGAAAAACAAACATGCAGATAAATCATATGGCCATATCTTGTCTATTGAGAAAGTCATTTTTATCATCAGCAGAATCGGGCTCTACTTCCATTGCCATGGTTATTTGGTATAAGCCTCTACTTCTTGAGAAGAAGTAGAATCTTTGGCTTCCACTCCAAATGATTGTGCGGTGTAAGAAGAATTTCCAGTGAAAAACACATTATATCCTTCCTAACTAAATTGTTCTATCTTTGGTACCTGCAAAAGAGTGTTGGTGATGATCCTTGCTAGCAACCTATGGGATTTGATACCATGTATATTTTCTGAGATACCTTCACAAAAGATATAGCTAAAAATCAAGCATACATAGTTTGCAAATGGTGTGAAAAGAATACAAAAAATGGAGGAAAGAATGAAAGAATTTGTATTATCTGTATTCCACACTCAAAGAGTGAATAAATTACAATAGATATAGGCTACATGAGTAACTAATGCGCCATAGTAATGATCTAGAGAGATCTAGACACTCACTGATAGAAACTGAAGTAATCTTCCACCTAGTCCTAGTCAACTAATCCATGCAATCATGAGTTAACTAAGTCACGTGTGTGGAAGTGAGAGAAACACATGCAATTGTTGGTGATAAAATTGAGGTTTCCATGCATGAGTGATTTCCACTTGTCTAACTAAGTGTAACTGACTCTAAATTGAAGAGAAGTTCCCTATTTTGTAGGGGAATATTGTATAGAGAGAATATTCTCATCTAAGGAAGCGTTCTCAACATTGGAATATCAACTTTAGGAAAATAATTACCTAGGTATGTGTGTAATATCTCCAACAGCCTTTGTGTTTGCATGTCCTCATGTAAATAGATCCTTTGACAAGTCCACAAAGTTTTACAAAATTGTAGTGAGCTCATGGGATTCTAGGAAATCCCAACAACATCAATCAAAATGTTCATATTATCTCCTGCTCTGGTCCTCCTTCTACTAAGTTGTTTCTTCAATGGTTGAGTATCAATGCCTTCATTTCCATTCCTTTGATCAAGTACATGCTTCATGATTTTATCTCCTCATAATATTGAAAATCTTAGTAATGGATTTTGCATTGGAACACATATTGATAGAAATCTCATTTGATCATGTCCAAACCGCTACATTTCTAGATGCATGCTCAACCTTAACATTTTTATTATCATACAAAGAAATCAAAGATGCTTGGCATACTCCTATGAGCAGGCTCTTTTAATGCCATATAACGGATCTAATACAAGGAGCAATAAATACTCCACAAGTGGATGATGAAGATATGCCTAAATAACCTTTTGACATTTACCTTGATCTCATAGTAAATTTGATCATCCTTGATCAACAACTTTAATTCCATCCCCTCTCTGAGGATGAGAATCACGGATAACATCAACTATATTTTATAGCAGCCAAAAAAAGGGAGGGAAACCTATAGCTTCAATACCCAACACAACAACAACTGTAACAATCAAGCACATCAGAAAAACAAGGATTGTTGTACCATAAAGCAAAATCGACAACAAAATATATAATTTAGAACAACTTAAACTTGGGGCTTTGGTTTTGCTAATCGCACAGTTTGTAGATAGGATAAAGGGCTATAAGATAGAAGGCCAAACTGGCGTAATAGGAACCAATCCGACCCAATGTCACCATTATGGGATGGTTCTTTCTCTTTAGGGAGGTTAGGCTTAGGGGAGACGTCCCCGGTGACCTGGGGTTTTGAGGAGGCAAAAGGATAAAAAGATAAGGATAAGTTTTCCCCTCACAAGTCACCACCCAAACAGATAGTTCGGCCAAAGGCCAATTTAAAGTAAACCCCCCAAGAAAGTATACCTTCCTGGAACAAAACAACATGAAACTGATATATGCAAGCTATATCTGAATGGGGTTAGTACTTCATAAGACTATCTGATAAATATATAAACAATATGGCAATAAATATTGACGAAGTCAATGTTTATAAATATAACAATGCAAGTAATGTCACTTCACCAATAAATATTAGGACAATAAGGCATTCAATGTAATCAATCAAGACATCATCTAATAAATGCCTTAGATCACCATTTAATTCCTCAAAGACAAAACATTGTTGCATCAATGATATAATAGCCAAGGATGACGTCAACACTTAGGGTTAGTAGGTTAGTCTAGGCTAGGGTTAGTGAAATTAGGATTTTCATTCAAGGTCTTGAGAGTGTGGTGATCAAATTCACCTCAACGATGGAGGACTTTAGATCAGTGCCTTTAGGGTAAAATAGAGTCAATTTAATGGAGGACGCAAGGGTTGAAGGAGGACGGCTAAGGACTAGAGGGAAGAGTTCTGAAGTGATGTTATGGCAAGGCCTCAAAAAAAAAACCCTAGGGGAGAGAGGCTCACTCCAGTGTTTCTATGGCAAGGCCTCGTGCTCTCTCCTCCTTCCTTAGATGGAAAACGGCTAGCTCAATGAAGCAAAAAATCAAGACAAGAAAGTCTAATGAGGGAGAGTGTTTCTACAACAAGGCTCTTTCATCAAACCCTAGGAGAAAAACGACCCTAAGTGTAGATGACCTAGGCCTGGGATGTCTTCTCCTTCTTGAATTCTAAATGGTATGGCTAGCAAAAAGGGAGGAAGAAAAACGAGTGTAGCTACGGCTAGGCTCTCTTTTTCTTCTTCAATGGCTGAAAAATTCTCTATCAAGGGACATGAGACAAGGACCTACTTGTGTGCTTGTCACCTATGGTTTTGATTCAGCAAAATCATAAATACATGCAAGCAATTAAACTACAACCATTCATCAAGAAGTTTTGCAGAAAAATACTTACAATTCACCAAGAAATAACCATGCAAACCCTAGTTGTAACACCTTCCTTCAAGAGAAACACCATAAAATGCCAAAAATGTCTTCCTTCAATAAGTGTGCCTCACTAAATCAACCAAATACCCAAGAGAGGGCGCAAATTTCAGACCTCCTTATGGAGTGAAAAGGAGTTGTGATCAAAATGAGAGTGAAAATCCCTCATTTATACAAAACCTTGACCTAATTTTACATTTTAGGTCAAGTAAAAGGCCGACAAGGCCAAAATATCAAATCATATTGTTTTTACATTAAATTGTCAAATTAAAACCCTAATTGCGTTGAAAAGAGAATAAAAGCCCCTCCAAGGGAGATGTTATCCCTTTTTAGGGAAAATGGGGCATCCTGGAGCAAAACGTTAGCCCTCCTTGGGCTTCTCCAACCTGCCACACGTGCCACTGTCGCCTAGTCTGCCCCTAAAAACATCCATGATGTTGGGTGATGTCATAATCAAGATGGTGATGTCCTAGGCTTCCCAATGCCAACATTCCACTGAGAAAGGGTCATCCCCCCTAGGTCAAGCTCTAACGGGGTGCCTCTGGTGGAACGCCCTCTTCTCCTCTAGTGCAAAGCTCCAGACCAATCTCTATCTTGTATCTGCCCCCTGATGGGGTCTCAACATCCACCTGATGGGATCTTCAGCCCCATGGAGGTCTGAAATGATCATCTCCCCATGTGTATTGGTCTAAGATGGTACCTGTTCGTCGGGCATGGTCCTGCACATCAAAGGCTACGCCCTCCATGGGTTGATCAGTCACATGGATCATAGCAATGTCAATCACATTTCATTATCAATTTTATTAAACATATGCATAAAACCCCGGATAGATCAATCAATAGCTCAAAGACTTTACACAAACCTACAATACAAATCTTTGGGAAAAGGGCAAGGCATCCTATTGGGCTAGTGTCCACTGAATAAAGGGAAGTTCCCGGAATAGACCTCTTCCAAGACATATAGGTGGATGAAATGGTAAAAGGATGTCCAGGTAGGTGGGTGCAATGAAGGCCAAGGATGCAAGATGTTATCTGTGGGTGCCTTTGTAGAAGGCGAGTTGTACCTGTCATGGATGCAATTCTTTCCAAGCCCATTCATGCCTTTGTTCTTTTTGTTATTTTTGTCTTTTATTGTTTTTTTCTTTTTCCTTTGCTCAAGAGATAATCAAGGGACACTGCCCCGGCGTCGTGACCAGTGGTGACAGCGTTACCCACAAGTATTTCACAGAAATGAGAAGGTTGGCTTGTCGACCCCCTTTCCCTTGGCCATGCAACCAAAGGTCACTTCCCTGGTGTGGTAACCAGCTGATGGAAATGTCACACTGCTAGGTACCCATGGACCTAATAGGTCGGCTCATGATGAGACCCCCTATCCCATGGTTAAGTCATGTTTTATTATTTTTTATGGTCCCTCTTGTTTCTTATTGAGAAGCTTTTTATTACTTTCTCGGGGATCCCTTGGCGAAGCTTTTTAGGCTTTTATCTTTTACCAACTTGCTTTTACCTTCTAGGCTTTTAGCCCCTTCTTCCCACTATATAAGGTGCAACCCTAAAAATAGGTCAACCCAGTGCCCGGACAAGTGGAATGGGACAGGTGAGCGGGAAACACGATGGAAAAGTGAAACTGTGAAGGGAGCGGATGATGGATTCTCAGAGACAACCCCAGTGGCTAACCAAAACCAACAGACACGGGATTACTAAGACACCTTGTCAATCCCCAAAACATGGTCAAGTGGGAAAGTGTAAGATCCAAGCAATTGTTAGAAATAAAAGAAATCATATGCATACATTCAATGGTTTTGATGATCAAAGTGACACATACCATGATACCTGAACTAATTACCTCATGAAGAAAGAACCCTCTCTGACACAAGACCAAGACGATGGTGGTGGAGGCTGCTGCTGCTGCTGATAGGATTAAAATGCTGGAAGAGAGAAAAGGTGGGCCCTCCAGGGCCATGCTGAAGTCAATCCTGCTCTCGGTACTCCATGTCTAGGACCTTTGGTCCTCGAGACATGATCTCCTAGTTATCCCTGAAAGAGGGGGATAACATCTACCTCCAACTTGGGGACATGTGCTCACTGTAAAGCGCATGAGAACCTCAACATCTCTAGCATAACCTGTTGACCTGCTCAATCTCAATAGTAGTATCAGTAAAACAATTGGGGTGGTAATGCCACCCCAGGATACATATATATATATATATATATATATATATATATATATAGACTGAAAATAAAACAATCAATAGATGCGAATGTAAAGCAAACCACTTACCTGCTGGCTAGATGCTGGGTGTAGTCAAACAACCAGTGAAGCCAATCCAACAACGTCCCACGATACCTTCCTTTGTGCTTCATCATAAACCAAAATAGTGATAAGTCAAGCACAAAAATGTCATGGGTTAGAATATATATCATATCATTGGAAATCACAAAGTCTAACTCATGGAGGCGGGTGGGAGGGATAAAATCATGCCACGTCAATCTCTAATGAAAGTGCTCAATCCACTTCAGGAAGGGGTCCTGAAAAATCCAAGTTTCAGAACACCGACTCAATAGGTCTACAAACTGGCAACCCAAGACGTCTTCACATTCTGAAGGGACTGACAAGGATCTAGCTGATGACTGGCAAACTCTTAAGGGAAAGTTGAAACATGGAAATGATAGACTTGAACTTGTAGTTTTCAACCAACCCCTGTATTCTAGGGTTTTCTTCAGAGGAAACTCAATATGAAAGATATACTTCCCAACTACACCTTTAATGAAACAACAAGGTAAAGGAATAACAGGTGGCTGGAGAAAAAGGTCATGAGAATCCTTCTTTAGGCAAACAATGTTCTTACTTGTATCAAAATCCGAGCATAGTGGTGGTTGATAGTCATTTTCGCAGGATAAATCTAAGTGCTCGGAGGAGTAGTCATCAAAGCCCTCAAGGTAAGACCGAAAAATATCAGGCAAATATGGTACTTGGTCAACCTTGAGAGTTTGGGGAGCATCAGTAAAAATATCATCTCCTTGTTGCCACTGGTCAAGAGTAACTTGTTGTGATACTTGCAAAGGCAACACTTGGAGATGACTCTCTATGTCATAGATGGGATCCATATCATAACCAACTGCATCCCACCTACGTCTCCCAACATGTATGAACTCATCAATATCAACTATGTCAGTATCAATATCATAGCATGGAGGGTTCAAAACATTCAAAAGCTCTCCCATTTCCTCCTCTTTTCCCAAATTGTAAAGTAGACAATCATCGAAATCTTGGAGAGGAGGGTAACTTACTTTTTCTTCTTGTGCAGGAACTTCGAGGACTTCGGTGTTTTTAGCATGCGTTATTGTTTCATCCTCACAGACTGCTCCTTCGTCTTCAAAAGCACATCAAGGAATATCCACTTCGTTCAAGGCTCCCATTTCTCCTTCATTTTCTGAATCATGGAACAAGGTGTTAGTGGAATCTTGGAAAGGAAAGCAACTAACCTCCTCGTCCTCCTGTTGTGTAGGATGAAATGGTTCGTGGATTACTTCATCATATGGAGGAGCATTGGTTGATACTTCAGCATTTTGCTTAGGTTCCAACTCCTCAACCATATCTTTAGCAATCCTTTGTTGAATGATGGTTTGTTCCCCTTTATCGTGGAAATCATCAATGAAGTTGTCATGGGAAAACAAACTTTACATACTAAAAGTACCTGAGGTAAAGAGGTCTTTCATCCCAGATAAGGAGATGTTTTGTTCAATTCTTGTAGCCATGCAGTAAGCTTCATTGAGCATCTTTGGGCCCCTTCTACTAAGGGGAAAACCTAGGTGTGCCAAGAGCGCATGGGTATAGAGATGGACAATGTACTTCTCTTTAGGACGATGGCTTCTAGGAATCTGACATAGAGTGCCCTCAAACCTACTCTGGAAGTCAAATAGGGTTTCATTTTCAGTTTGTTTAATATGCTCGAATATTTTTAGTAGTACTGAGATGTCTTTCAACTAAATACCACATTTTTTGAGAAAGGTTTCTTCCAATTGTTCCATAGTTGTGATGCTAGCATCGGGAAGATCATCATACCATTCTTTAGCATTCCCGTGAAGGGTGTTGGGAAAAATTTTCATCACTACATCTTCGGCATCATCACTGACAGGATGGAGTCCAAAATAAAAATAAAAGCATTCATGAAAGTCAACTCTTTCCCCATCGCTACCAGTGAATCTAGGAAGCCATTTTCTTTTTATTGGGGACATTTGTCGTGGGTATCCTGGGATTTTTCTCATATCTAAAGGCTTGTAATTCCCGGTATCCCATTGTGAAGTCATTGTTGGCTTCGTCATTAGTGGAGTCGCCAGATAGTTTTCTTGAAACTATCAAAAGATAAGGGAAAACACCCTAAGTGGAGTTTCCAGGTAAGCTTGTAAGAATAAGACTCTCTGAGGCAAGGCTTACCGAAAAGTGTCGTCTTGAGGAGAATTGACTCAGTGTTCCCCGACAGCGGCACCAAAATGTAATCACACAGTTTGTAGCTAAGAGAAAAGGCTATAAGATAGAAGGGCAAACTGGCATAACAGGAACCAATCCCACCCAATGTCACCACAATGGGATGGTTCTTTCTCTTTAGGGAGGTGAGGCCCAGGGGAGACGTCCCCGGTGACCTAGGGTTTTGAGGATGCAAGAGGATAAAAGACAAGGATAAGTTTCCCCCTCACAAGTCACCACCAATCAGATATTCCCGGCTAAACAACCAATAAAGAAGTAAAACCCCCAAAGTATACCTGCCTGGAACAAAACAACAACAAACTGATATGTGCAAGCTATTCAATGGGTTAGTACTTCATAAGACTATTTGATAAATATGTAAGCAATATGGCAATAAATATTGACAAAGTCAATGTTTATAAATAGCAATGAGAATTATGTCACTTCATCAATAATTACTGAAATGATATGGCATTCAATGTAGTAGATCAACGCTTCATTCAATTTATGCCTAAATCACCATTCGATTTGCTCATAAAACAAAACGTTGTTGCACAAATGATGTAAATAGCTAAGGATAATGGCAACACTTAGGGTTAGAAGGTTAGTTTAGGCTAGGGTTAGTGAAGTTAGGGTTTCAATTCAAGGTTTTGAGAGTGTTTGGATCAAGTCCACTTCAACGCATGAGGTCTTAGGATCAGTGCCATGGGAGTTAAATGGAGTCAATAATGAAGAACGCAAGAGTTGAAGGAGACGAAGACTAAGGACAAGATGGAAAAGTGAAAGTGTGAGGGGAGCGGACGATGGCTTCTCAGAGACAACCCCAGTGGCTAACCAAAACCAACAGACACAGGCTTACTAAGACACTCCGTTAATCCCCAAAGCATGGTCAAGTGGGCAAGTGTAAGATCCAAGCAGTTGTTAGAAATAAAAGGAATCAGATGCATACATTCAATGGTTTTGATGATCAAAGTGACACATACCATGATACCTGAACTAATTACCTCATGAAGCAA
>SNQJ01S0069896.1:11149-48753 GCA_010110895.2 Picea sitchensis | reverse complement strand
GGTAGATCATGTAACCCCCCTTGGGTGTTAGTTAAGCCTAAAGGGCCAAAGAGTTCTTTATGAGACCATTTGGGAGAACTTACGGGGGTGACAGGATTTGGAGAGGTCGTAGTAGATGAAGATATATATTGACACCCACTATGAGTCGTCATTAGCTATTTGTGAAGTAGCCAGATGATTTGCTTGAAATCATAAAAAAGATAAAGGGAAAACACCCTAAGTGGATTCGCCAGGTAAGCTTGTAAGATAAGGCTTCTGAGGAAAGGCTTACCAAAAATGTGTCATCTGAGGAAGGTTTGACTCAGTGTTCCCCGACAACGGCGCCAAAATGTTAATCGCACAGTTTGTAGCTAGGATAAAGGGCTATAAGATAGAAGGCCAAACTGGTGTAACAGGAACCAATCCCACCGAATGTCACCACAATGGGATGGTTCTTTCTCTTTAGGGAGGTTAGGCCCAGGGGAGACATCCCTAGTGACCTGGGGTTTTGAGGAGGAAAAAGGATAAAAAGACAAGGATAAGTTTTCCCCTCACAAGTCACCACCCAAACAGATAGTCTGGCCAAAGGCCAATTTAAAGTAAACCCCCCAAGAAAGTATACCTGCCTGGAACAAAGCAACATGAAACTGATATATGCAAGTTATATCTCAATGGGGTTAGTACTTCATAAGACTATCTGATAAATATATAAACAATATGGCAATAAATATTGACGAAGTCAATGTTTATAAATATAACAATGCAAGTAATGTCACTTCACCAATAAATATTAGGACAATATGGCATTCAATGTAATCTATCAACACATCATCTAATAAATGCCTTAGATCACCATTTAATTCCTCAAAGACAAAACATTGTTGCATCAATGATATAATAGCCAAGGATGATGTCAACACTTAGGGTTATTAGGTTAGTCTAGGCTAGGGTTAGTGAAATTAGGATTTTCATTCAAGGTCTTGAGAGTGTCGTGATCAAATTCACCTCAACGCTGCAGGACTTTAGATCAGTGCCTTTAGGGTAAAATGGAGTCAATTTAATGGAGGATGCAAGGGTTGAAGGAGGACAGCTAAGGACTAGAGGGAAGAGTTCTGAAGTGCTGCTATGGCAGGGCCTCAGAAACAAAACCCTAGGGGAGAGAGGCTCACTCCAGTGTTGTTATGGCAAGGCCTCGTGCTCTCTCCTCCTTCCTTAGATGGAAAATGACTAGCTCAATGAAGCACAAAATCAAGACAAGAAAGTCTAATGAGGGAGAGTGTTGCTACAGCAAGGCTCTTTCATCAAACCCTAGGAGAAAAATGGACCTAAGTGTAGATGACCTAGGCCTGGGAAGTCTTCTCTTTCTTGAATTCTAAATGGTATGGCTAGCAAAAAGGGAGGAAGAAAAATGAGTGTAGTTATAGCTAGGCTCTCTTTTTCTTCTTCAATGGCTGAAAAATTCTCTATCAAGGGACATGAGACAAGGACCTACTTGTGTGCTTGTAACCTAGCGTTTTGATTCAACAAAATCATAAATACATGCAAGAAATTAAACTACAACTATTCATCAAGAAGTTTTGCAGAAAAATACTTACAATTCACCAAGAAATAACCATGCAAACCCTAGTTGTAACACCTTCCGTCAAGAGAAACACCATAAAATGCCAAAAATGTCTTCCTTCAATAAGTGCACCTCACTAAATCAGCCAAATACCCAAGAGAGGGCGCAAATTTCAGACCTCCTTATGGAGTGAAAATGAGTTGTGATCAAAATGAGAGTGAAAATCCCTCATTTATACAAAACCTTGACCTAATTTTACATTTTAGGTCAGGTAAAAGTTCGACAAGGAAAAAATATCAAATCATATTGTTTTTACATTAAATTGTCAAATTAAAACCCTAATTGAGCTGAAAAGATAATAAAATCCCCTCCAAGGGAGACGTTATCCCTTTTTAGGGCAAATGGGGTATCCTAGAGCAAAACGTTAGCCCTCCTTGAGCTTGTCCAACCTGCCACACGTGCCACTGCTGCCTAGTCTACCCCCAAAAAACATCCATGATGTTGGGTGACATCATGATCAAGATGGTGACGTCTTAGGCTTACCAAGGCCAACGTTCAAATGAGAAAGGGTCATCCCCCCTAGGTCAATCTCTGTCGGGGTGCCTCTGGTGGAACGTCCTCTTCTCCTCTAGTGCAAAGCTTTAGTTCCATCTCTATCCTTTATATTCCCCCTTATGGGGTCTCAACATCCACCTGATGGGATCTTCAATCCCATGGAGGTCCAAACTGATCATCTCCCCATGTGTACCGGTCCAAGATGGTACCTGTTCATTGGGCATGGTCCTACACATCAAAGGCTACGCCCTCCATGGGCTCGTCAGTCATAGGGATCATAGCAATTTCAATCACATTTCATTATCAATTTTATTAAACATGTGCATAAAATTCTTGATAGATCAATCAATAGCTCAAAGACTTTACACAAACCTACAATACAAGTCTTTGGGAAAAGGGCAAGGCATCCTATTGGGCTAGTGTCCACTGAATAAAGGGAAGTTCCCAGAAGAGACCTCTTCCAAGCCATGTAGGTGGATGAAATGGTAAAGGGATGTCCAGGCAGGTGGGTGCAATGAAGGCCAAGGATGCAAGATGTTATCTGTGGGTGCCTTTGTAGAAGGCGAGTTGTACCTGTCATGGATGCAATTATTTCCAATCCCATTCATGCCTTTGTTCTTTTTGTTATTTTTTGTCTTTTATTGCTTTTTTCTTTTTCCTTTGCTCAAGAGATAATCAGGGGACACTGCCCTAGCGTGGTGACCAGTGGTGACAGCTGTTGGAGCCACCTTTGTTTTTTTAGCCCATCACGAATTTCATTCGTAATGCTTGAAATCGAAGGAAGGTTTTCATTTTTTCCCTCTGTGGTTTCAAAATCTCTGAAGCTTTATCAATGCAAACAACGATGATTATTGTACTCTCGAGGCGAGTCCTACCTTTCGTAAAAATGTTTCCTCTTTTGTTCTACCTCAGGATCTCGTAGGTCGGATACTATAAGTCATGTAGTTCACACGCCCAGAGCTACAAAACAGCGAAATCATTTTAATTTTTTACTCAAGACAGTAACGAGGGTAAAGCTTTCCCTAACCCACGATTAAACGTCGTTGTGGTTTCGCACCTCGGCGTTCGTCAAACTCAAAAATTTATTGTCATAGCCCCGATAGCTGAGAACACGAAGTCCTTATTTTAGTAACCAGTGTCACGGTTAAAAGTAAAAGCTAAACCATGGTAAAAGTTCTGTCGACAATTCGCCACTCGACGTTTTCTTTTTCAAAAGTTACACCGTCTAAATCCTGACTCGCGAAATCACGATAAGAATATAAACGTAATTAATCAATCACTTAATCCAATTTTATCTTCCCTTTAATTAAGTCATGTTATCACGAGCTCGCGATTTCACAACTCGGCATGCAAACCTCCCGGAAACTTATTTTCGAAGCTCCGAGTCGCGATATGGCGAATATAATAATTATGAAATTAATCGAGCCCCAAATCACGATTACCTTTTTATTAACCAAAATCGATCATCGCAGTCTCCGGTGTTAGAGATTCAAAGTGTTAAAGTAAAATCCCCGATATAACAAATACCGAAATATTGATTAACGTTGGTTAAACCGGATTAATTAATCTAAATCAATACATATCCCGCGTTTCGATGCTTGCACGATTCACGAGGTAGCCTTATTCTTTCCATACGCCCACTGACTTTTTAAACCGCCAAAATTTATGACATTAATGAGGAAATAGGGTAAATCGATAAATGTAAGATCGGATTTTTCTGGCAAAATTTATTTCTAAATATGATTTGATAGACTTGTTATGAAAGGTACCGAGTTTTCAAATATATATAAGAGTCGTGGTTCATTATAACAAATGCATTTCATATTACACAAAGCACATTATCTCTGAGCAACTGACTTCTGTATGTATACGCATTTCTATCGCAGAAGAGCCAAAACGCAATCTCCAGCCATGGCTCCGCGAAAAGCATTCAAAGCCAATGTTGAGGTTTTGGGACAAGGCTCGGACAATGTCATTGATACTTTGCCTCGAAGTATCGACTCGGTCCCGAATTGGTCGTTCATTTCAGATGTTCTGCAGGCAGAATTGGTGGATTATTCCGATGACTCTAGTGACAACGAAAAAGATGATATAACCACCAAGTACAAAATAGTCATCCAATCTGGAATGCACAGAGTAGCATCCAGGCCACGATTGCTTCCATATTATGACATGGTCCGATGGGCATTAGACCATGTGGACATACCGACCAGAACCATCATGAACGAGCAGAAAGTCACCATCGGGACTTTTAGGCCGGAACATCTGCAAGCCATGTATAAGTTGCCCACGACGTCTGACTACACATATGGCGCTGAATTCTTGGACGAGTTCAAGGAGAAGGAATGCGTACAGTATGATAAAACCATGTCCAGTTTAATAAAAGATTGGGTTTTGAACACAGCGAAGTTCAGGGCTGATAGCCACGACGTATATTCAATCGCTTCTTTAAAACCGCAGTACAAATATGTAGCCATAATGACATGCAGGTTATACGGGAGAGAGGACACCTCACATTTTTTCCTTCCGTGGGTGCCTCTAATGTTTCGGGTCATTAAAGGTAGTTCCTTCGACTCGGAAAAGATGTTTTCCGATAGCTTGACCAGTCGGATCATAGAGTATCGGGCGCAGAAAGATAATGGGAAGGCGTCTTCATTCTTCATGTCTGCATACATTATGGACACAGTTTGTTTTTTGACACCATTTCCCTTAATGAGCTGGAGTTGGACTCCAGCAGAAGATGAACCCATACACATTTATCATGCAAAATTATGGGAAAACAAAGCGGAAAATTTTGTGTATAAAATATTTAACTGGGTGATGGTGCCCCTCCATGTCACCATTTTTGGTCACCCGCCACCCAGGATCTCAGACAGCATAGTAACGAATCTGAGCAGCATAGCAGACTGGTATGTAGAGGCCGAATTTTCATACCTCAGAGTTTTCAGGGCTTCGGTTCCCCCGCATGCATTGCCATTTTTCATTCCTGACAGGATGGCTTGTCACGAGGTTGCCAGGCAAACAGTAATTGGTGGTATAAGCAAAGAGCTTAAGGGATATTCAAAGAAGGTATGGCCACCTTTTCCTGTGCATTTAAATTCATATTCTTTATTAGATTTCGAGCATGCAAAAGCTGAGGCAGTAGCTCTGGAAGACCTAAATTTGGTCTCCATTGAATACAAGAAGCACGATCCGCAAAGGGTCATGAGAAATCATTTGGCCAGTTGCGGGCTCAAGAGATTTGAGCACGAGAATTCACCCTCGAATGACATTTTCCGAGGCGCAAGGTCCTATGCCGAGATTCTAGCTCAGATACAAACCTTGGCACCCGAGGAAATAGCCAATGTTCTGAAGTTCCAGGAGCATCGACGCAGTTGTCTTCCCGCAGTGTTGCGAGGTGAAGGTCCGAGTACGTCGGAGGCGAAACAGAAAGATGTCGAAGGCTCTAAGGATGCGACCCCCGATCAAGGAAAACACCAGGACGAGGGAGAGAAAACTAAGAGTCCTAAAGCAAAGATAAAGACTCTCGACCCGCCGAAGAAGCAGAGTCTAGTCACTACCCCGGGAAAATCAGCGAAGCAGATTGGAGAACCTATCACATCAGTTACTCCCTTGCAATCAACTCAAGGAAATATTGAGGCAGGATGGATCTTCAATGAAGAGTTGAGGCCTATAAGGGTAGAAGAACTCCCTCTGAATGAGTTTTTCTTTGATAAGAAGAGAAAGGCAGTAGTAAAAAGGGAATTCTATCAGGAAGGAGAGTCAACTGCCAAGAAATATAAAGTTATAACTAATGGAAAAAACAAGAAGAATGAACAGTTCGCGACTGAAATAGCAGGGACATTAGGAGCATATGCCTCGACGAATCAATATTCAGTCAGGCTTTTGAAAAACCAGCTTAAACAAAAAAATCGCCTCATTAGGACCCTTGAAGTTAGACTGGCTATAGCAACAAAGATTGCTAAAGACCAGGCGAGCATAGGAATAGAGCAGGCCAGGTTGGCCGATAAAAACGAGATAGAGCTGCTCAAAACTAAGCTCGAGCAAGCACAGCTGGTGGTCCGGGATGGTCAGATGCAAGCGAGCCAGCAAAAGGATTTGATCGAACAGCTACAGGCTAGGATGGAGATCACCGAGAACATAATGATAAACATCGGGATGTTCAAATCCCAGGTGATTGAGATTCAGAGTAGAGTCTCTACGGCACAGTGAAATTTGCTCGCCAAGGTAGAAGCGATATGGGACAACTGTTTGCTAGTGAACCAGGTTTCAGAGAACTTATCCGCTAGAGAAAGGGAAGATGGAGCAGCTCAGGTCGCTTTCCAAGAGGCTGTGATAGCCACAAACAACAGGGGTTCAGGAAGTACTCCCAGGTTCACCATTTTAGAGAAAACCAGAGGAAACATTCTATTAAAAGAATGGGAGCATAACATCGTCGAAGGCAAGCAGCAAGCCAAAAAGATAACCAATTCCTTAGAAGAGGCCTTTAGTTCTATAGACGACAATCTGCTAGGCATTGACATCGGAGGTAATGTCGAGACGTTGATGTAAATGAATATGGCAAAAATCTCGCGTGATCTAAAGGAAAAAGAGGAAAGAGATTCGACCGATATTTCCCAGGTGACTATGGTGGACATAGTCGAAATAGACAAATGCATGATTAGACCAAGCGCGCAATTATGCGCCATCGACATCATAGACGGACAAATGGAAGACAGGTTGTCGCAGTTAGCCCGAGAATGTTACTTCTTTGAATCCAGCTGTCAAGCAGAACCGTCGCGGCTAATATCTCAGTTGGTTGAAAGATGTGTCGCCTGTACCGAGCACGCGCGAGGACAAACGTCTGGCACCAAGTGAAGACAGAAAAGAAGAAATGGAGCGATTGCTCTCCTACCTGTCATAACCAAAATTTTGTGACGATTGAGATTCTATCCTATTTGTATAACTGTATAAATATACCACAGAAAGAAAAGAAAAGAGGCTGGACCTTTTTGTGTCGATTGTAACAGAGTTTTATATTTTGAGAGTTAATACAAAGCAAATCTGAAGATTCTCAATTCCGTCAAGACTGTGCTATGAGTTTGTTTTCTTGTATCTCATATTTCATTTCATTTCATATTCTTAACTGATGAATGCTTCGTTATAATTTAGTACGACCACTACTATAGAGAATGAATTTTGGTTTTCTGTAATTGTTTACTATTTTTCCTCTGTACCAGCTATCAGCGGGTGTAAGACCAGTCAACACTTTCAGAATTCTATACATATTTTATGCTACATCGGGTTATTTCCTTACATTTTCCTCTTATGTTTATACATGAGATTCTCCCTTGATAGGAGCCTTACACCATAAACAACTAAATGTTTTTCTCCTACCTCATACATTTTATTAAGATATAACTCAGTTACGAGAAAGAGCCTTTGATTTGCACCCCGGTTTTTTTTTGAAATCATAAATTCTCTTTTATACGACCAAATTGAGACAACACTTAATTTCTCCCTAAAGTTTTTGTTATTTTACTATTCCTCTATGACTGTCCCTGTACCAACACAGCCTAATATCGAACCCAGATTATCAAATCAAATGCACATTGCCTTAAACCTTTTCGACACTATTCTTAAAACGGCTACTACCCGGGTTGAACTCAAACGTTCATGGGCTGCGATTGAACAGGATATAACTATCCAGGAATAGTTGGAAGCTAGACAACGCCAACGTAGAAATCTTCCTTAGTTTCCTTTGCTGAAGGTCGAAGTTCCTCTCTTCTCCACCTTTTACCCACTTTCGGATGCTTAGACACTGTACTTCTAAGCCTTAAGTACAGACTCTGGAACAACAACAACATTACCCACAAGTACTTCACAGAAATGAGAAGGTTGGCTCGTGATGAGACCCCCTTTCCCTTGGCTATGCAACCAAAGGTCACTGCCCTGGCGTGGTAACCAGTTGATGGAAATGTCACACTGTTAGGTACCCATGGACCTAATAGGATGGCTCGTGATGAGACCCCCTATCCCATGGTTAAGTCTCGTTTTATTATTTTTTAGGGTCCCTCTTGTTTCTTGTTGAGAAGATTTTTATTACTTTCTCGAGGATCCCTGGGCGAAGCATCTCTAGGTTTTATTTTTAGGCTTTTAACTTTTACCAACTTTCTTTTACCTTCTGGGCCTTTAGCCAACAGGATAAAGATGCTAGAAGAGAGAAAAGGTGGGCCCTCTAGGGCCATGTTGAAGTCAATCCTACTCTTGGTATTCCATGTCTAAGACCTGTGGGCCTCGAGACATGATATCCTAGTTATCCCTGAAAGTGGGGGATAACAGGTTTCACTTTGTACAAAAATAGAATTGATCTTATGCGATTTATCTCCCTCCTCAAATGTGTAGCTTGATGCTACATCCAACAAATGACCATCTCTAGTAAATGATAAACCTGCAATGTTTGTGGGATATTTTGTATACTTGTATAGCCTTCTAGTGTTATAGATATCCCATACGTTAATATAGCCATCGCAACCCCTAGTGGAAAAAGTACCATAGATGGGATAACAGAGCTTGAAGAAGTTGTTGGTATAATGGATTTTACCTATGGTATATAATCATCATGGACTTCAGTTTCAGATGGGTCATATTCAAACAATGGAGCCAAAGTTAATTTCAATGGAAAAGACTGCATAGGATCTAGGGATGTAGACCTCATTTTCTTGGAAATATTAAAAGATCATAAATTTCCCTTATACCTCCTTCTTCATATTCTAAGTCTATAAGAGCTTGCTTGGACAAATTTTGTTGCGGAATAGGAATGAAATTTTGAATGCTCTAAGGTGTAGTTTTCTTTTCCATACTTCTTGTGACTCTTTTGAGAAAAGAGATTAACAAACTATTCTTCTTGATTTTCTATGACTACCTTATATTGTGGATTAAACCCATTTTTATTTAAGAAACCATCCCAATCATCATTTCTAATATTTAATCCTTCTTTTAATTTCCTATTTTTCTTCTGCAACTTGAAAAATGTTGAGTGATTAAAAAAGTTTGAAGAAGTTGCTCCTTCCTATGCTACATTATCATTTTGAGACACAAATGATAGAAGACCATTTTCAACAAAATTATGCTTGTCTGTTTGAGGGGGTACAAAACTCTCAAGTTTTGGAAACTTAGCCCTTTTTCTCTTTTTGGAAGGTGTGAAAATATTAGAAATATTTCCTTGTATCTTCCTCCTCTATTTCTAGAAGATGTACTCAACCATTTTATTTCAAATGCAGACTGTAAACATGTTTATGCATTGTCCTCTTCATAAAATCATGTTGATAATGGGTTCACTTTCCCATCCCACACCACTTCATCTGGTAGTGTTGGTTCTCGCATCCAAGTCTTTCATTTTGATGAAGACATCATGGAGTCCCTGACCACACCAAATTACTCTTGGGACGATATGCATCATTATTCCTACTTTCTATCTTAGCAACCTTGTCCCACTGACTAGTATGTTGTTGATTCAAAAGACTTTATCCCCCATGGTCAAATCGATTGGTTCAAAAATCGTATCCCTGCCCCTAATGCATATGAAGAGGGGAATATGGCCAACTTCTCACATACCATTAAAGTGAACATCTATGTTACACCTAGTGTCAAGGAAGATATCCTTCTTGGGGGAAATTGTTCTCCTAAGAGGTTACCACATACAAATCCCTCTTCTAAGAGTTTCACGATGTTTTCTCTTGGTCCTATTCAAATATGTAGTGACTTGATCCTACCATCATTGAAAATCACATAGATACATGACTGAATGTTATTCCTATCCGTCATAAGTAAATGCCTATTCACCCCAGGCATGCCCCTGCCATTAAAGTTGAAATTGATAAATTGCAAAAAGGCATGATTTATTTATGCTATTGCATATACTTCATGGGTTTGTAACCCTATCCATATTATGAAGAACCAAGGCACCATCTGTGTCTATACTAATTTTTGTGATTTGAACAAATCATGTCCCAAGGACAATTACCCAACACCATTCATCGATCAGATTGTCGACGAGTGCATGAGCCATGAGGTCTTATCGTTCATGGATGGATTCTTGGGCTACAACCAAATTTGTATTCAACCACATGACTAGTACAAAAGGACATTCACCACTCCCTGGGGTACCTTTGCATACAAAGTTGTTCCATTTAAGATAAAAAAACATTGGATCCATCTTCCAACGTGCCATGCCATACTACTTTCATGACTTGTCCCACCTTATTCTAGCCTATATCGACAACCTCACCGCTCATTCAAAGAAAAGGTTGCAACACTTAGAAGAGTTGTGAACTATCTTCCTTAGATGTCACAAGTACAACATATGATTGAACCCCCTTAAGTGTGTCTTATGTGTGCCTCTCGGTCATCTTTTGGGATTCATTGTCTTCAAAGCTAGCATCATTTTTTATCCTCTCAAGTTTCATGCCACTTTTGAACTACCTCTCCCTCACAGTTTATGCCAATTGTAGAGCCTACATGGGAAAGACAATTTATTACGTAGGTTTTTCCCAAACTATGCCACCATTGCCCATGGGTTGTTGCATTTATTACATTATAATATACCATTTGCATGGGATGATCAAACTCAATAATCCTTCAATGCACTAAAAAGGGCCCTTTCCTTAACACCTTTGATTAGTCCCCCCAACTTTGAAAAGGACGTCATCCTTTACATTTCCACTTCACATTTTTTTGTTGTCGAAATCTTAGTTGAGGATGGGCTCGACAAACATGAGCACATAATCTATTATGTGAGTAAGAACCTATATGGACCCCCTTTGTCCTATTCTCATGAGGAGAAGTTCGCCTTGGTTGTTGTTTTCTCTTTCCATAAGTTGTGTCATTACATCTTGATGCACAAAACCAAGATGGTTATAAATTCTAACCCTATGCCCTTCCTATTGAGATGATGGGTGATCAATGGGAAGTATGCTCATTGGATAATCATCCTTAGGAGTTCAACTTAGAGTCCATGACCCAAAAGAGTAAGAAATATTTAACCCTTTATGAGTTCATTTCCAATCTCCCAACTGGTGCACCTAACCTGCCCTTGAATGATGACCTTTCAAATGAACACATGTTTTCCATATCCACTGATGATCCTTGGTATGGCGACACACTCACTTATCTGTGAACCCAAAAAATTGGTTCCCACTTAACTTGTGATGATCAATGATATAGTCACCATCAAGCCCCTCATTATCTCCTCATTGGATATGATATCTATTTTCAGGGAGTTGATACCATATTGCATCATTGTCTCACCCATACATAGGTAGAGCAAGTCTTGAATGCTTTCCATAGAGATGCTTGCAGTGGTCACCTTTCGGGGATGGCCATCGCCCATAAAATCGTGTGTGTGGGTTATTTTTGGCCTACCCTATTTATTAACTGTATATATGTAGTTAAGCATTGTACTAACTTACAACTCTTTTCCCCTAAGGCATGGACCCCACTAGCCCCATAGCACCATGTTATAACCATCGATCCATTTTGAAAATGGGCCATTGACTTTATGGTCTGTAACCCACCTTCTTTTGGTGCTCATAAATACATCATTGTGGTCATCAACTACTTCACTAAATGGGCTAAAGCCATGCCATTGTTCAACAATAATGTGGCTATTGCAGCTCAGTTCTTCTTTAAACACAAGATTGGTCGATTCAGTGTCCCAAAGAAATTGGTTTTTGACCATGGTCGACACTTTGAGGATCAATTCTGGGATGAACCAGCCTCAATGTTGGGTTTTGAGCATCGATATTCTTCCTCATATCATCCACAAGGGAATGACCAAGTTGAGGTTGCCAAAAAAATCCTCAAAACCATGCTCGAACAAATGGTCGATAAGCACAAAACCAATTAGCACCATATTCTCTTCCCATCCTTATGATCCTATAGGACATCTACCAAAATAACCATTGGTTTCACACCCTTTCATCTCATCGGTGGTGAGGAGTCAGTTTTTGTGATTGAGTGCCAAATCCCCTCCCTCCATTTAGCCATTGAACTTCTCACTGAAACTACTCCCTTAGAGTAGAGACTAATAATATTGGACCACACCAATGAAGACCATCATGTTACATTGAAAACAATTGAAGTAGCTAAGAAGCATACAAAATCCCAATATGAATGAAAGGTCCACCCTCATGTGTTTTATGAAGGTGATCTATTCCTGGTGTATGACCAAGCCCATGACATCTTGGATCAAGGAAAATTTGAACCTTTATGGAAGGGCCCTTACATTGTTAAACAATGTCTGGGTAAGGTGGCATACCTTATCGAGGGTCCTGAAGGTGAGCTCAAACCTAACCCTTGTAATGCACTCTTCCTCAAGAAAGTATTCCCTTGATAGTTTATCTAGAGTGCTTTTCCATCTTGTACATATATTAGATAGTCTTTGCATCCCTTTTTTAAAGCCTACATCTAATTAGTTGTCTTCTTCCATTTTTTAGATGGATCCTTTGTCATATTGCTACATTGGTCATGTCAATGGTGCAAGTTGTCATTTGAGGAATCTAACCTTGGTAGATTAGGCCCATTTTACCCCCGCGCATACCCTCATGCACACCAGTGGTGTTTGTGTTGGATCTACCACCAATAATCAGGCCAAATATGATGTTGTGATTAATTTGATAGTCGATGCCCTTAATTGTCACATTCATCACCTTCATGTTTGTCTTGATTCCCAACTTCTTGTCATGCAGTTNAGGTGATCTATTCCTGGTGTATGACCAAGCCCATGACATCTTGGATCAAGGAAAATTTGAACCTTTATGGAAGGGCCCTTACATTGTTAAACAATGTCTGGGTAAGGTGGCATACCTTATCGAGGGTCCTGAAGGTGAGCTCATCCCTAACCCTTGTAATGCACTCTTCCTCAAGAAAGTATTCCCTTGATAGTTTATCTAGAGTGCTTTTCCATCTTGTACATATATTAGATAGTCTTTGCATCCCTTTTTTAAAGCCTACATCTGATTAGTTGTCTTCTTCCATTTTTTAGATGGATCCTTTGTCATATTGCTACATTGGTCATGTCAATGGTGCAAGTTGTCATTTGATGAATCTAACCTTGGTAGATTAGGCCCATTTTACCCTTGCGCATACCCTCATCCACACCAGTGGTGTTTGTGTTGGATCTACCACCAATAATCAGGCCAAATATGATGTTGTGATTAATTTGATAGTCGATGCCCTTAATTGTCACATTCATCACCTTCATGTTTGTCTTGATTCCCAACTTCGTGTCATGCAATTGAACAACGTTTATCATGTGTGTAACCCTATCCTTTTTTAAAACATCTATGATTTAAAATTTTGGTGCATTCATTTGAATCAATTTCATTTATTCGTGTTCCTAGAAGTCATAATACATTTGTAGATACCATTGCAAATAATGTTCTACACACGCATTTAGCACATGCACACATAAGAAGATAACATGTTTGCATTCATTTCTAATCTAGTGTGCATAAGCATATGTAAATAGATTGGAAATCCACATTTGCATTTTGATATAAAAAATTGCATCCATAGTGCATATGTATGTATATATAGCCATCCTATATATAACATCAAAACATCATAAAAGTGTTGCATTTGTGTAGAGTCCACTACTCTAGCTACATACGACATGTGCATAGCATGCCAAACACACTCAAAACTAGGGGAATCTATGCCACCCATACTATTCATCCTCATCAGAAGGAGGATCTTGTGTTAGTGGTACCATGTCCCTAGTGGACAAATCTCTTATAACCTGACCAACCATCCCTTCCCTCCACATCACTGGGAACCACTCAAATAATACCTTAAACATGATACCACATATTTACCATCCAATTTATGCCATCCTCACTCTGATACATCGAACAACAAGTTGTCCAATCAGCCTTGTAGATCCTCAAATGATCCCTACAACTCTTCTACCCTTCTAACCCTCTATGGTCGAGGATCGACATGACCACCTCTCCCCACCCGCACTACATGACCAACCAACCTCATTGGTGTAATATCTACAATTACATAAATGATATGAATAGTATCACATATATTGAAACATTCTAATCTATGCAATTAAAATATGTAAATAACCCAATGTTACTTTACTTACCATCAGTTCCCCAGGCTCGTCCAACTAGTAAAGGTAGCTAAAGGTACCCCTAATAGTTCATACTTTCGTATGGATAGTCCTCAATGTCTATTAGGAGATGGTCCTAGTGGGTAAAACAATCCACTTGGAACACATTCTGAATTCTCCCCACCTCCCCCTCGCCTCAAAAGCTACCCCTAGCATTGCATTTGAGGCTTTTGTGGGCCCCCATCACGAATGTGAACATGAGGATGGAGCACGGGTATCCTCTTAAAGAAAAAGACATAAAGAACTATGTAAAATGCATAATCACCTCCCAAATACTATTTGTAGGAGGTCAATTGGTGCTTCAACGCTATCAATAACTTCTAGGCCCACCCAAAGTAGGTTCCAACCAATACCCTCTCAATCAAAATCATCTTCCCTATATATGCTTTATGAAGAGAATGACTACCTAATATAATGATCACTACCACCATCGTAGCCTATGTCTCCAACTGCTCCAATTCCATCAACTGGATAGCGAAGTCCCGATCACTCACACTAGAAACGTAGTGTCTCTCAAGGAAATCCTCTAATAATCTCCCACAAGGCAACATGGTTTGAGTCTCTACCACTACGCCAAATTGAGGGAGCCTTGTGAGGAATTAGATATCCTATAGAGTGATCTCAATATGTCAGCACTACACCATGAATTCCCCTGCCTCTGCATCCCAATAGTGCACTATATGTGAAAGGATACCCTCTCCTACTCTCATTTGTGGGTTCTCAACATACTTGAGCAACCTGAAGCAAGTGAGTGCTCCTCTCACTGCCTAGTTCTACTAAACATGTGCTTCGATATCCTAGAACTCGCTCTCCATCCATATTACCTTGAACTCGGTCATACCTGCACAAAACCACATTTTTTCAAGTTATGTCATCGTATTTATCATCATCTAAGTCCCTATCACCTTTCTCCCTAAAAAAGGGGCCTCCCTAGAAAAATTGGGCCAAAAAAGTCATTTTTGGCACATGTAGAAAACACCCCCTATTCATGCATTGGCCAATGTTGATATTGGCCCTATTTAGTGTGTTATCCCTCAAAAAATTGCCAAGAGACCCCCATATTTGTTGTATGGGACCTAATATACAAAAGTAATCCACCAAAAATGACAAGTAGGGTTAGGCCACCAACTTCAAAGTCACTAACCCGATTTCTGATGGTCTATTTGTCCACCATGAGCCCACCAATATTTAGGGCCTTCTCCTCCTCTCCAAGCTTAGTCTCCACCAAGTGCATCCATGAATTGTAAAATGGAGAGAAATCCCTTTTTATATAAAAATCCCTCTTTTTTCTTTTGGCTCATATGGGTTCATACAGAGTCTAATTGACACACCATTTGCACAATTGGAATTGTCTTTTCAATCTCTTCAAAAGGGTATTCTCTAAATTTTTATTTTTGACACTTCACCTAGAAGCCATTTTTTCCAAGAAGGATTAAAGTTGGTACTCTTTACATTGAACTTCTACTCATTTGTCTACATTACTTAAACACCATCTTGCTTTTGTATTTGTTGACTTGTGAGTAGTGATTCACCATCGATAACCTCTTTTATCCATGGATGCGGGTCTCCCATAAGCGTATATTCCCCCGGAATTTAACATATCTTAACTCCCTTCAATCCATTGCATTTTCCCTTCATTCCCTACAAATTTCCTGTAGGACTCCCCTCACTTAGGTAGATGGACCAGCCTCGCCATATTTTGCATTTTCCATCTACCTAGCAATAGATACTTCCTCACATGGGTGCCCTAGAATAATGCTCATGTCATTGAACCCCATTAGGGATTGGGAGTCCAGTTAGTATACATACTAGAGCCGAGCCACATGCATTTCTTCTCGTCGTGCTAACAACCATGCCCTCTAGACTCCTACATTTATGTTGGTATTCATTATATTCTCATGACATAAGCCCTTTGCTTCATCGATACAGTGAAAATTCTTTGTTTTTATGCCACCATTCACCCACCCTTGATTAGATTGACACTAATGTCCCTAACACTGATCACCTCCATTTGAAAATTTCACCTTCGACATTACCGACATCTAGTTGATTTATGGGGCATTTATCTCCTTGTTTCCCACATATATCCCCATTTGGTTTCCCCAATGGGATTCTAACTAGATACTATGTC
This sequence comes from Picea sitchensis, assembly GCA_010110895.2. NCBI lineage: Eukaryota > Viridiplantae > Streptophyta > Pinopsida > Pinales > Pinaceae > Picea > Picea sitchensis. Next base: position 32,367 of record SNQJ01S0069896.1, on the reverse strand, counting down.
TTTCGACACATTGATTTGATTTCTTGGATTCTCGTCTTGGTACTACATATCTTACCTTTTCCTCCTAGCACCCCTTTAGCATTATTAGGAGGACCTTGCAGTGTCCCTCTTCTCTTAAGGTAGTTTCACTGTGTTTCCCGTGTTCAAAGCATCTAAGATGAGTCACGTTTATGTCCCATGGAGTCTATTTAGTTCCACATTGTGTATTGTTACAATTTTTCAACACCTTTGTGAGTTGTACCCATACCATTTGCCTAGCTTTGACCTCCAATTGTCCCGGTGATTTACTGATTTGTCTTTGAAAGGCCCTGTGTTGAGTAATTGATCATTCCCGATGGAATGCTTTCAATCACCGCTAGTTCAGCCTTACATTTATTCTCTAAACAAGGGAAGTATTGAGTCCACCTCTCATTTCCTTCCCATCCATCCTTGGTTTCAGTATATATCAGTCACACCTTACTTTCTACCTTATGATGGATTCGAGGATTCATCATTGTATTTCTTACGATGGGCCTTCCCCTATCAACTTTAACACTTGTATTATAGGGGTATGGCTTAGAGGACTGTGTGCCTTGGGCTCATCTTCATCATTGGTGGGTGGCTCAGATCAAGCAGGGAGATATATCAATGCTCTTTGACTTTATTGTTTCTCACGTGCTTGCCTTCATCTCCTCGCCACGTGCTTGAGAATCATACACTCGACAATTCAACAACCTAGATGATTGTACTAGTCTCCTTGACATGTGTGAGATACATCAGACATGAGGAGGGGTTTTCTCTTTGGGTATTCCCTTCCATGTTCCAACATCAGTAGTTGATTCCAAAGATATAGCTCCACATTTTGTACTTTGGATGTCGAGCCTAGGGAACCCCTTTATTATTGGGTGTGAGTGTACTCCCCCTGTCGACATCAACACCTTTATTATAGGGGTTAGTCCTATGTACCCTAATACCTATCCACCTCCTTGATGGGCTACCTTGGGCCTAGTTTAGAGAGTCATCATTGCTTTCGAACTTGTTAGGGTCTCACGTGCTTGACTTTAGCTCATCATCACATTGTTGAGATTCGTACATATATTCGTGATCTAGCCTCAGATGTAGCTCATGAGATTTGATTGGATCGGTCTTACCATTCTTAGATTCCTCAGTTCAAGCTTCCCTTTAGTTAGCTCATTTCATATCTTCGGAGCCTGTTTCTTGTTCAACATGGATTCTCAAGTTGATTCCATCCCCATCCCCCAAGGGAGGGGATATCAAGTCCTATGTACCTAGATTAGAAATAGTTATGATATAGCACTGACACCTTTGATCTAGGAATATGCATGTGGGATTGTTTATGTCCTTATAGTGTACTCCAACCCTCTTTTGCAAGCACCATATTGTGTTTGAAACCTCATGTTATCTCACCACTTCATGCCCTCTATGTGGGGCACACTATTGTAATCATTATCATGGATTGTTTCAACGAGTATGGGTATACCTTCCTCATCCCTATTGAGATCATGTAAATCACCACCTTATGACTTTCTTGTTGACAAGTGGTCTCCTTTGGTGTCTTCCACGAGTGGTTCTTCTTCCCACGACACTTCTCTCTCTCCTTGGCTATCCCATCCCTTGGTAAAAGAAAACTATAATGTAATTCGGTCATATGATGTGCTCCTAACCTCATACATTAGGGGGCATATGTTATCACCCAAAAGTTGATCACCTAGACCAAAATGCCAGGTTTACCAAAGTACACCATTCATAGTCTGGTTATCATATGACTAAACCCACTTTTATACCATTTTCCATCATTATAACTTAAGGAACCACTTTTCCTAAAGTTATTTTCACTTTATAAAGTCACAAAACCCCTTTTATGACTTTTTCCTTATTGGAATTATTCAAGAAAGCAAAATAAAACAAAAAAATTGTTGATAAAATTAAGAGATTTCCCCCATTTCTCATTCATTCCATCCATTGTAGGTAATGTTGTTGGATTTGCACCATAGCTCAAGAACCCTAGTCTATTGACAACATTTCTATCAACAACCATTCTTATCTATAGCCATAGGGAGGAAACAAAAACCACACACTTGGGAGCAACAAAGAACCCTCCTAAGGAGGAGGCCAAGGAGTCCATTTCTCCAAGAAATCCTCCATAGGTGCATCTAAAGAGCTTTCCATTGAGGTAATGAAGCATTTGTTCATCCTTTTTTAGTTTTTTGTTATGTTTTTTCTCTATTTTTTGCAGTTGTTCATTTCTTTAATGAACAACAAGGGATTAAAAGTGAATAATTTCATTTAGAGTCAAGGTTTCTAGTTTTAGTTCCCATATTTGTCTATTATCTAGCACAACCTCTATATTTGTAGGATTTACTAACCAGTGTTGTAGATTTTATACAACAAGAATATTTTAAAAGAAAACAATACTCACATTATTGATGATTGAATATTAATATTACTAGCATTATGTATACACACATGTACATAATGTTGATGTTATGTATTTAAACATTAACATGGTGTCGATGTAATTACTGAACCAAAATTTCACCATATATTTGTCAATTTTTTGTAATTCTTAATCCAATATGTCGTAACATATTTTTTTAAATGTCATTAATTAAAAACAAATTGTTTTTAGATTTATTTTTGCCCCCATTAAATTAGGATTTGAAGGGGAAATTAATGTCAAATAATGTATCTTTAAAACCAACCCATCATGAGAGGAATGAATGATCATCATGCTGACATAGTCTAATTATAATGTTGATGTAATGGGCACAATGTCAAAAAATTATGGCGATAACACCAACCAATATTTTACATAACACCAATGCCATATACTTGTTTTATTTTAAAGACATTTTTTTCTTAGATAGATTATGCAGTGACAATAGGATGAGATGATTTAATAGAGAAAGTTGATGTTTTTTATGTTTATCAATATCGAAGTGTATTCATTAGTTTTAAATAATTTGCATAACGCCCATTCATCAATAAAAAACAATAGAATAAATGTATAACCCAAGACACAACAACTACCCTTTGTCAATCCTCATCAAGATCTTTCTCTATGAGATCATAATCTTCGAGATCAAACATAGATGCATTGCCAATCTATTAGTTATCCATTGGGTGTAAAATAAGAAAATGCAACATCAATTGATGCTATGTAATACATATGATGACATTATGCATTTGAATGCCATCATCAAGCGTTTGAATTATTGTCAAAATCCATGGTTTGAGGAGATATTCTTGTTCAACCTATGATTTACTATAAAAATCCATCTTACTTCTCAGGAATTTGGCGGTTTACTATCCTTCCCACCTACATTGAACTTAACCTTCCATTTGCATTACACATTGTCCATCCTTTTCATGAGTTATGTTATTGTTCTATAAGTTCTAAACCATTTGAAACCCAAAGGAGATATGTAAACTTATTTAATGAACTCAAACCTGAAAACTACAGATGAAACAATGCATTGAACAATTGCATATGAAAGCGACAACATATAATAATGAGTGAATTGAAGAGAGGCATGCATTGTTTTCATATATACACAACAATGTACATGTTTTTACACCCATTAATATGATAGTACACTTTGCATGTTTGGTGTATACATACAATAGTACATAACATATATATAATTGTTCAATATTATTAGTGATTATTTTGATTGGATGGAAATATTTATGCTAACAAAACTATTCAATATTTGAGTGCTTCAAATGTCGAAGCTTTGGCCAATACTTGTTAATGGTTTCCAACTTTGGCTTCTGGTGTTATTGAAAACTCTGGATCATTCTTCAAATTCAGCTTTCACATCACAAATTCCTCCTCCTCCCACGCCCCACTAATTTGTTTCCCCTCCTCCAATAAGAAGACACATTTTTTTTAATTTATGGTTGAAGAGGTTGCATGAGGTTGCCAAAGAGGGGGGGTATTTTTGCTATGGAGACACATTTTCTTACAAATTTCATGGAATTGGCCTTGAATGCAAGGGAATCCATGTTTATCCTCAAGAGCACCAAGTGGATCATTTCCACTGACAAAAGGAAATAGAGATGCCACAAATCTATGTCTTCCTTCACTGCTAGATGAGTAATCTAATGGCCAATTTACAAACCATTGCCATGACATACCAAGCATTGAGTATTCTATAGAATCCATTATGTTGTCTTGATCCCCTCTAATTATCTCCCTGAGAATTGTCTTCTTTAGAGGCAATTGGAACATTATATGTTGACTTAGGTGCTAGGGAGGTCAATCATGGATTTTGCAGTGGTAGTGGGTAGTTACTTTCTTTTTCTTCTCCAAGAAAAAATCATTATATTTGTTATTTCAATATTGAAATCAAAATATGCATCATTGGGCCTCGCAACTCCTTTGCAAACACTAGAGAAGTCCTCAAATCTACCATATAGCAACATATTATAGTCTTCCGAGTATCTAAACTTTTATGGTCAAAATTGTCCTCAAACAATCAATAAACATTCTCTAATAAAATAAAACTCAAATCCCCTATAATTACTAGCATTAGCCCATCTTATTATTCATAAGAGGGATAAGGATTATTCTAGTGAGGCCAATTCATCCCTAAATTTTTGATAGACCATAATACCTTCTTGCAAATTCAGAGCAGATTTTGAGAGAGAGATTGCTTCCTATTGATTTCTTTGAAGACGTTTGAGAAAGAGATAAAATCAAAGCGAGATTTTACCTCCATAACTTTGTTCATACTAAGGCCTAGAGCCAAATTGGTGATTTGACAAATTGAATTACACTAATCCATCAACACTTGGAATCCTCTAGCACCTGCAAGTCCTTTAATCCTTGATTTGTAGCAAATTTCAACAAAACCCACAGTGCAAAGAATTTTGCTTTGTTATTTGTATCGAGCCCAACAACATATTTGAGAGTGAAATAATGATGTCTATTTACAAAAAAAAGTGCCCCAACTCCACAATAACTTGTAATTCCTTGGCAAGAACTATCAAAGAATCCCAAAGCTTTTGTGAAATCAATGACCGCTTCCTTAATAATCCTAACTGCCTTTAGTTTAGGATCTTTCCACCCTTCTCTATAGGACAACTTGATTTTGTGTCACACCAAACCAAAAACCATGATACTCCCTTGAAACAAACATCATGCAATGGGTAGTTCCTATGTTGGAATGTTGGAGCATATTATAATCTCCCTTGTTGGAGCCAAGTTGTTACTTGTTTAAGCTTCATTTGTAAATGACATACTATTTTCCCCTCTCAAATTTGGTTTGAACAATACCATAACCGAAAATGTGCACACCACATGCAATGCACATTCAATCCTCATATCTCGACTTTTGGATGCAAACCTCAATGGAACTCCATACCAAATGTTTATTGCTCGTCGATGTGATTAGTCGCTGGGAGGTTCACAATTTGTGGCAACCATGGATGTGTGCAGATGACATTATTAGAAGGGAGCCCATGTCCACGTCAAGAGTGTCCTTCTTAACTTTCCTTCCCATCACAAAGGATAGACAACATTTATCCTCAATGATAAATATGGCTAATAACATTTTTTCCACAGAAAAAATCTAGTAATTTTATTTATAAAAACAAAATTACAGTGGTAGATGTTGAGAAAGCATTCAAGTCTACCTTTATAGGCCTATAGCTTTAGTCAAAAGACAGTCACCTATAGTGCCAAATTTTACTTTCAAAAAGGAAACCCTAGACTGGAAACTATACTAGTGAAACATCATATACAAATCTCGTTAAAATTTTCAAGGAAGTATAACCTTCTTTATAGACATAAAAGGTTAAACTAGTCTTCTTGAAGGTACTTAGTTTGTCTTTCCATAGACAAACCTTGATCACAGAGCTCGAAAGTATGTAAATGAAACTTAGAACCAAGGATCATGAATATGTTCAAAGGAGCGTGTAGGAGTGTTATCAATTATCTTCTAGATCCCATTTTCTAGCGCCACCTCATCCTTAGATAGCCCGTCTACTTCATAATTCCTATCCCTATAACATGTGTTAAAGAAATGTGAGAGAATGTTTATTTTAGGAGCATGATTTCATGAAAAGAGGTTGCAGTGTGAAGTTGTGCAAATTGAATTCTCCTTTCATCCATTGAATCACAATCAAAGGATCTCCATAAATTTAAATTTGAGAAATTCCATTTTCTTGAGCTAGCAATAAGACCAGTTTTAGAGCCATAAATTCACAAAAATTGTTTGTGTCACAGTCCATTCTAGCCTTAAAAGATATGTTGTGAGTGGCGGAGAGATGTAGAATTCCTTTGGGCTTGACATTAAGGGGGGATCCTTGGGAGGATCCATCAAAGAAATCCCAAGGTGAATCTTGATTTATTGCTTCTTCATGGGAGTGATTTGAGATGCATCTTTCCTTATATCGAGGAAATGAAAAGAGGATGTTCGAAATTTGGATAGCACATTTCAAAGGCATGGTATCCTTATCTTCAAAGAGATTAGAGTTTCAAGCTAATCAAATTCCCCATGATATGGTTAGAGGGAGAGCCTTATACCTCTTTGTGTCCCTTTTTATAAACTTGTCCCTGAGGGCTTCTTTGAAGGAGTTCCCCTTCCAAGCATTGTTCAAACCAGTGAAGCAATATGATTCCTGCCAAACTTATAGAGTATAATCACAAGTCATAATAAGGTGGGAGTTGGTCTCAAAGTCAGCTTTGCAGAGAAAAAATCAACTCGATCCCTCATAGCTTCTTTGTTGAAAGATGTCCCACGTTAAAGCTTTATTTTTTAATAGTAACCACATGAAGATTTTTTATTTGGATGGGAATTTGAACTTCCAAAGAATACTTGACCACCATGATTGTGAGATATCGATACCCTCAATAGCAAGGGCTTTGTATCCTAGTCTAGGATCATATTTCCCTACGTGATTCAAAGATCAAATGAGTTGATCTTCTTGATTGTTCGGATTTATGAAACAACTTCTTGGCTTTTGAGTATAGCATTCCCAATTTTTTTCATTCTCCTCTCAAAGTCAAATCTCCTCCCAAGAAATCCATTGTTGTGACCTATCCAAAGTTTTGACTCCTCGAGCTACTTGTCTCAGAGTATGGTAGCCCCAACTTTTTAAGTCCAAAATTAGTTGGGGTAGGAGTCTATATGCATCATTGCTACCAATACATGGGTCCAAGCCAATTTGGACCATGCTACCTCTACCAATTCTCCATACCAACCAATTTCCTATCAGGGGGAAGGTTGTAACCACTACTTTCCATATTATTGAAGCGTTTTAAAAGTGTCAAGCAAGCTTTCTGATCCATTCCTCTATGGAATCAGGACACATGTATTTATATTTAATTACTTGTGGATAGAGTCCAAAGCCTTGTATCAATATCCATACATTTTTGGCTATGAAAGCCTTTGGAAAAAGGAATATGGTTTTTAGGTCCCATCCACCATGAGATTTTGGAACATCAAGTTTTTTCTAGGAGGCTAGAACCATTTTTTTTCCTACCTCTCTAGAACAAATGAATATGAAACTTAACTACCTGATTTTTTCCAAGACCCCTTACAGAATCCACGCTAGGGACATCCAATACACAGGGATGGCTTCCAACACCAATTTGACAAGCACTAGTCAACCACCTCTAGAGAGCCATTGGTTGCACCATGTGTTAAGTTTCTTCTCTATCTTGGCTATTAACCATTGCCAATCACCTTTATGATACCGATTTGCTTTCAAATGAAAGCCTAGGTATATCATTCTATCATCTTTTTCCAATACTTGAAAAGGAAAGACTCAAGAATACAAACATTTTTCATTCTCTGAGATGCCCCGTCTTGTCAATGTTAAGTTTCATACTTGTTTCCTTGTAGAATATATTGATGATCTCTCTAAGGTTTTCAACCATCCTTCTTGTTCCTTCACAAACTATTAAAATTTTATAGATGGAGAGTAAATGGGTCACATGGCAGGAAGTAACAACATTTATACCTTTGATGTTTCTAGTTCTAGTGGCCTCGTTAAGAGACCTACCAAGGCCTTCCGTACAATGAGAAACAATAGGGGAGAGAGAGTACATCCCCATCTAATACCTCTTTCAAACTTAAAGAAGGGAGAGGCCTCACCATTGATTAGAATCACAAAATATACCAGGATAAAGCAACTCATTACCCAAGTAACAAAGCCATGACAAAAGCCAAGATGAATAAGGATGAATGTAATGAAGAGCCAACTTACCCGATCGAATGATTTGGAGAGGTCTGCCTTCAAGGATAGTGATTTTAGGTTTTTGTATTTATTGAGTGGAGACTCTTCTATGCTACCCCCACTACCTCATGAATTTACCTCCCTTTTAGGAATTCAAATTGCTTTGGAGAGAAAAGATAAGAGAGAATTCTTTTCATCCTCCTAGCTATTATTTTTTAGATAATTTTGTAAATGCAATTACAGAGGGAAATCGACCGAAAGTTATAAAAATGAGTAGGATTGTCTATCTTCGAGATCAAAGATAATACAATAGTATTAAAAGTTACTAATATTTTCCTAGAGGTTCTAGAGAACTCAACCACCCATCGAAGGTCCTCTTCAATGAAATCAAAACAACTCAAAAACAATTCAACTAGAAATCCATCTAACAAAAGGCTTTTATCCTTTTGGAAGCTATGAAGAGTTCGAAGAAGCTCCTCTTTCCCTACTGCATCCATTATTTATTGGTTATCTTCAAGATTAACAAAGATGGGAATGAAATTGGACAGACTAATGATTGCAACTATCATTGCTCCAGATCCTTCTTTAAGAAGATAATGAAAACAATTTACCCCTTCTAAAGCCATTTTAGATAATTCGATAGCCATGGAGCCATCTTCTCTTTCTATCTTCTAAATTGAATTAATGTTTTCCCTATTGTTGGCATACTTGTGGAATAATTTAGTATTTTCATCCCTTGCATACAACCAAATAGCTCTTCTCTTAATTCTCCATTATTTATCCATGTTAAGTCGGATCTACCTTCTTTTTTTATTTTTTTTCTTTCACGTGTTTTATCTTCTCCTTTTAATTCACAACGAGAAAAACAAAGCATTCCTTGTTATAGTAGGAGTCTAAAAATTCTTCAACTTCTCTTAAGATCCCATCATCCTTCTTTTCTTCTTAATAGACTAATTAAATGCAATCTTCTTTACCCTTTTTAGGTTTCAATGAAATTGAATGGGGGTTGATTCATCAAGAGATGTGCCAAAAGGCTTCCATGTATCTTTTAGTTCTCTTATGAAAATCCTCATCCTTTAACCATTCAGGATGTAGTTTGAAGGGGCCAAGAGGTTTCTCTTGTATTTGAACCACCTTCGAGAGCATTGAATTGTGGTATGAGTCTCCTCTTGGGGAAACCCAATTATGTAATCTTACAACTTCATCTAACAAATCTTTCAAAATAAAAAATTGATCCAATATGTTCACTATTCAGGTTTCCCTTATCCTCTTGTTCCTCTAGGTTGGGGTTAGCTTAGCATGCTCTGTGTATAAGAGCCATGTTGATTCCAATTTGTTTATGAATAATCCTAAGAGATTATCCACTTGCGCTATTATTCCCCATACCTCAGAAGCCTCCAAAGAGAAATTTAGATCTCCACCAATTACCACTAGTCCTTGTCTAGTCCAATGCTTATTGAGGAAAGATTCCCAATGTTCTAGTCTGTCAGAGTAAGGCCCATATATGTTAATACATGTTATTTATTTTTCTAGGTATAAGGAGAAAAAAGTAGTTCCCAACCTTGATACAAAATCCTAGGAGTTGGTTAGGGTGAATGATCATTTTTTCGAACCTGTGATATTCCCCTCGATCTACCTAAAGCATCAATTAAAAAATCCCAACCCTTCAAAAATCTTGACAAGTCATTAATAACTTTCTCCCTGTCTATCATAATCTCTTTCAAGAAATTGATTAATGGCTTGTGAAATTCAATTAATCTCTCATGGGCCAATTTTTTTGAGGAATTGACCAATCCTCTGTAGTTTAGGGTTAGAAAAATCATTTGGGAACATTGTTAGAGGTGTTTGATCTAAGGGCCTCAATCAAGGACAACTATCTTCCACTTTTAAATTTAGAGTTAGCTTACTTCTATGTTAGGGAAATGAGATACTTTTTTACCTCTCTAGGAGGGTCGAGATTCGATTGTTTCTAGGGTCGCTAGTCCTCCTTCTATTCCTCTTGAAAAAAAGGGTCTCCTCTGGTTCTACTAGACTTGAGATTATATTCAAAAGTAATGGAGGCTTGGGAGTCACTATGGGTATCCTTTTCAAGTGATCTAGATCAGATCGTTATAATATTTGTCATCTATATCGATGCTTTCAGAGTGGATAAAATTGGAGGAATCAACTTGCAGGGTCATTTTAATGGTAGGTCTTAGTTTGGAAAAATGGGTTTTGAAACCTTCCAACACCATTTTGATGCATCAAACGACATTTTTAGGGGTCTAAACTTACCCAATGGAAAGTTGGATATCGTGACACTATTCTACACATCGAGACCTTTCCAACTGAGCAAATACCGTGTCAATCAAAGCTCATATGCAAAAGTTATGCCTCCCTCAAATTGACCTATCGTGTTTGTAATGTTCCTTGTTGATTTTGATGTATTTTATATCCCTTTTTATTTTATTTTTATTTTTTTTATTTGTGCGTGTGTTCTTGTTTCATATGTGACAACAATTTGTTTGCATTATATACTCTATTCACATTGTAAAAAAAATACAAAACTCTGCTATAGATGTAGTGACACACTAACAACCTTTTTGCCTTAATATATTAAGGTTCCAATGGCAGCAATACAATGAGATAACAATTGAATACAAACAAGGGAAAGGTAAACCTGATCAACACCCTGGTGTAGGTTGTCTTTGCTTAAATCTTCTCAGAAAAGACTGGTTGTAAGTAACTATCATACACAACACCTCCCAAAACAAAGAGATCAACTCTATGGGTGGTATTATTAGCTCCTAGGATGTGAACAACAATGGACAAAGTGCAGATAAGCTTGTAGAATGTAGTCTTGGGTTTTCTGGCCTCCACACAATATTCACTTGTCCCACAATGAGAAATATCAGCACTCTGAAGAAAGACGCCTTCCCCACATACAAACTTGACCTTTATCATAGTGTTATAGTTGTTGGGTATGTGTTATATTCTTTGCATGCGTGTGTGTGTGGGTGTGTCAGATACGACAACTGTGTCTGACGATCTCTTCACCTAGATTGTCAGACGCAGTTGTCGTATCTGATTTTGCTATTTTTAGCTGATTTGTAAATTAATCCCGGATTAAGGGATTAGGGTTTTGGTATCTACGGAATACCTAAAAACATTGTATATATTGTATGGCGAATGGTGAAATTCGATATAATGAAAATAAGAAAGGTTTTCCCGGTTGAGGGTTTCTGGTAAAAATCTCTGTGTAATCTGTGTATGAGCCATTGATTAATTTCTGTATTGCTTAAGAATCTATATGCATTGCTTTACTTCGCAGGTTTAAAACTTACAATAGTCCAACAAATGTATCAATTCCTTTCTTTGCAGCAATAAATCGAACTGTAGGAAGGAAACTCGACTTTCACCAAGTGTCCTCTCAGATAAACACTTAGGACACTGTCATTCACAAGAATATCACCCAGACTGCAAATACACCCCACTCCAGCCACCAAATGTCCAACATATAAATATTCGACCTCTAGTTGTTGAAATCGACCTTTGGGATGAAGAACTCAACCCCCAGAAGAAATTCATTGCACAGTGCCAAGGATAAAATTTATCTCTTTGCAAACTAACTCAACCAACATATACAAATCACCCACACTGGAATACTCAATCCCCTTGAGCAAAAATCGACCCACATACACAAACTAACTACCAAATAAAGAAGAACTTGAAACACACTGAAGCACTGTGAAGAAATCTAGATGATCTCTTCCCCAAAATGACTAACTAGGGTGGATGGTCTCACCACCAAAGCCAATCCCTGAAAAATTCCTCCTAGGGTTTCTATCCCAAGAGTTCCAAGGCCATAATGAGCTCTCTCAATGAGAAATTAGAAAATTCCAATGCCAAAAATGAGAGAGGTTGCCCTATTTTTCCCCTTTTATTCATTAGTTGACTCTTTTGCGACCTTTTTACCTTTTAATCAATTTAATTTAATTTTCATATTCTCAATAGTCACTTAGGCGCCTTTTTCCACTTTACTCAATGTCACATTATATTTAATTAATTCCCACTCTCGTGACATTAATAAAATAATTAATTCCCTTTTAATTCCTAAAATATGGCCCACGGGAATCACTTAGGCCATTTCGTCAATTTGTCTATAAGACTCATTTGGAAAGGGACATTAGAGTCCTCCCTTCTCGAGATTGCTTGTCCTCAAGCAACTGCAAATTTGGATACTGCAATATCCGATCACTCTCCCACGTGGCATCCTCTGTTGGTAAGTCTCGACATTTGATGAGGTATTGATTCAGATTTTATGAGCATAACAAAATGAATACAGATTATTAAAATATGCTTACACAAAATAACAAAGATACAGTAAAATTGGTTTCTATTCAATAAGGAAACAAGCTGAAACTGTAAAATGAATCGGAAAACAAGCTTGTTGGAATGGTGGTGGCTTATCTCTTAGAAGAGATGTGACGACTATGCTCATTCGCAAGAAGATGATTACAATGAGGCTCTGAATGCCTTTTTACAATAAACAAGAATGCCAAAAACCCTAGACATCCAAAAACCTAACCCTAGGAGATGAAGCACCAAAAGTCATGTGGGCCCCGTTGGGGTAAGTTAGTACATCAACTTCCTGGGGTCATAACTTTTTCATACGATCTTCGCTTTAAGCGCACGATAGCCCATTGGAAGGTCTATCCGACTACACATGTTGCCATCAAAATTTGACCTAGTTAATAGGCCAACTATGGCAAGCCCTAGGCCAACTATGGAAAGCCCTAAAAACGTTGTTTAGGGCTTCAAAATGACCTTGGAAGTCAGGGACCCGAAAACTAGGAAAAAACTGCCAAACTGGAAAACTGCCAAAATGAGCTAGTTGGAATAGGTGGGAGGCCACCGACATCCATCGAGATCAGGTATTCCCGAATCACCCTGTTACATAGTCTCCTCTCTCAGACCTCCAATACCTTTTCAGGAACCAGTACTAATTCCCCTCCTCATCCAATGAAGGTAGCTCTGTCGAAGTGGTGACCTATTGCTCCAGTGCCTTTTTGAGACATGAGAAGTGAAACACATTATGGATTTTGCTTCCCTCTGGAAATTCCAATTCATAAGCCACTTCACTAACTCTCTGAACCACCCCGTAAGGCCCATAGAAACGTGGCTTAAGATTTTTTCCTCCACTCTTCTTCAGTGAAGACTATCTATATGGTTGTAGCCTCAAGAAAACCAAGTCTCTCACCCTGAAAATGCGCTCGACCCTGTGCCTGTTTGGATATAGCTTCTGTGGATTTTGGGTTGTTTGTAGGTTGTCCTTGAGAGTCCTAAGTATGTCCTGGCTCTCTTGGATCCAATCCTTAGATTTGGGAGCCCTATTGTCCCCAAATGCCAAGTCGAAAAAGGAAGGAGCATCATACCCATACAATGCTCAGAATGGTGTCATGTCAATGGACATGTGGTGAGTGGTGTTGTAACAATGCTCACCCAGGTGCAACCACTTCATCCATGCTTTATGTTGCCCTGACACATAGTTAAGTAAATATCCCTCAATCCATTTGTTCACAATATATGTTTGTCCGTCTTTCTGAGGGTGGTAACTAGTGTTGAGGGTCAACTATGTGCCAGCCAATCTAAACAACTCTTGCCAAAAAGTGTTGAGGAACTTGTTGTCCCTGTCACTGATAATATATTTTGGTAGCCCATGAAGTCTGAATTCCTCTCTAAAGAATAGCTTTGCTACCTATGTTGCCTTATACTATGAGGATATAGAAAATAAGTGTGCAAAATTGGTCAACTGATCAACCACCACATATATACAATCTATGCCCTGGATCTTTGGCAACCCCATGATAAAATACATAGATATACTCTTCCATTTCTGCTCTAGAATGGGCAATGACTGTAATAGTCCTTCAGGATGGGTCTGCTCTGACTTGTTTTGTTGACAAGTCACACACTCTCTCACATGCTTCAACACATCATCTTTGAGGCCCTTCCAAGTGAACCTCTCCCCGATTTTCCTGTAGGTTTTGAAATACCTCAAATGTCTTGCCAATTATGTATTGTGCATGTCCTCCATGATCTTTTCCTTTAGTGTGGATTCCAGAACTAGATATATACGGTCCTTGTAGTAGATGATGCCATCCACCACCTTGTACTTGTCATCCCGTGTATTGTGGTCCATCACCTCATAAGAAAATTTGATCTTGGAATGTCCCACCACTAGATGGGGTTTCCAATTAGTTGATATCTCTATAAGTGAAGACATATTTTCCCTCCTGGAAAGAGCATCAACTACTGCATTTTTCTTCCCTTTGACATACTCAATGTCAAAGTCATAGGCCTGTAATTTGCTAATCCATTTTTGTTGCCTTTCGTTCAAGTCCTTTTTCCCCATGATGTGTCTCAAGTTGTTATGGTTTGTTGTAACCACAAATTTCCCACCTACCAAATATTGTCGAAACTTCGCGAAGGCATGCATGACGGCAAGCATTTCTTTGCCATAGATGGGATAGATTTTCTCCCTCTCCGAGAGCTTCCTGCTCTCGTATGAAATCGTATGCTTCTATTGCATAAAAAATTCTCCTATCCATTCACCTGATGCATCACACTCAAGCACAAAGGGTTGAGTAAAGTCGGGAGTGCTAAAACTGGGAAGGTTCTCATCACTTCCTTCATGCGGTCAAATGTCTTAAGAGCCTCTTCAGCCCATTTGAATGCTCCTTTCTTTGTGAGGTATATGAGTGGTGCATCCAAATGTGAAAACCCTTTCACAAATCGTCTATAATACCTGCAAATCCCAAAGAAGCCACACATGTGTGTGATATTTTTGGGTGGTGGACAATCTAATATAGCCTGTATCTTCTCCTTGTGCACATGCACTCCCTTTTAACTGACCACATGTCCCAAGTATAGAATATTTGTCATTCCAAATTCACACTTGGACTCTTGACATATAGTGATTGGTCCTCCATGATACTCAAAATCTCCTCTGAGTGCCCCAAGTGTTCCTCCCATGTTCTTCTATATATCGACAAATCATCAAAAAATACCAATAAAAAATTCCAAAACTGCTTTCTGAATAAGTGATTCATGCATGACTGAAATGTAGTTGGTGCATTGGTCAGCCCAAATGGCATGACCAAAAACTCATAGTGCCCATAATGGCACCTAAAAGCAATCTTGTGAATATCTTCCTCTCTGACCCTGATTTGATGGTAACTGGATCGAAGATCAATCTTTGAAAAGTATACTGCTCCATGCAACGCGTCCATAAGCTCATCGATCCTCAGTATATGATACCTATTTTTTATCCTCTTCTTATCCAGGTCCTTGTAGTCAATACACATCCTCATAGTTCCATCCTTCTTCTTAACCACAATCATCGAAGAAGCGAAAGGACTGGAACTGGGTCTGATATGCCCCATCTCAATCAACTCCTTGATGGATTTTTCTAATTCATCTTTGAGTTTCTTGGGGTGCATGTAAGGGGTGGTTATGACAGGTTTGGCTCCCTCCTCCAATTCTATAGTGTGCTCAAAGCCTCCATCGGGTGGTCCCCCTGGAGGTATCTATCCAAAGACCTTGTCATGTCTGCTCAACAAGACCTGAATATATGCATGATGATGATGTCTACCCTATGCATCTACCTGTGTTGTGATAAAACACTTTGTTGCATATGCTATATCTCCTCGCCTGAAAATGGCCTACATCCATTTATTTGACACAACCATAGAGGTATTATTTGACATGCCTCTCAGAACAACCTGTTTACCTCATGGTGTGAAGAATTTCATTGTCACCATTTTATAATTTAATGTGATATCCCCCACCATTTGAAGCCATTGGAATCCCAAAACTATATTAGAGTCTGCAAAATAAAGACATAAAAGTCATCGGTTAAGGTGTAATTTCCCAATGTCACAACCAACTTGGAAATCTTCTTTGTGCATGACACATTATACCCATCAGCCACTGCTACATTGAACCCCTCAAAGTCCTTAGTATCCATCAGTCTCCTGGCTACCCGAGTTGCATCAATAAAATTGTGAGTTTCCCCACCATCAATCAGAGTGGTAATCCCATGTCCTCATATTCCTCCTATAAATTTGAAGGTGGGGAATCTAGATGTTCCTGATAAAGTGGCGATAGCCACCTCCTTTGCCTCCTTCCGAGGCTTCTCCTTAGTAGAGTCCCCCTACTCATTTACCTGCTCCAGTGCAACCTCTTCTTCTTCATCACTATCTGAATGCACCTCTATGTAGTGAACCTTTCCTTTGCCCATACATCTATGGCCTGGTGCCCAAGGCTCTTTGTAGCTGAAACATAGATTATTTTTTCTCGACTCATTTCGAGTCATCTCATCTAACCTCTCCTTACATGTCCCTTCTTTCACTAGAGGTTTCTTATCTTTGCCTTTTTGTGGAATGAATGGTTTGGAGAATGTCTTTGTCTTTGCAACTGCACCCTCCATGTCCCATGTCCTGACGATATCATCTTGTAATGTCTCTAGTTTGAAATCCTTCACCCAACCACAAAGTGGTTTAGATAGACCCTCAATAAATAACATCACCAATCTCAACTCATAGATATTTGTCACGGTAACTGCAAGTCTCTGAAACTCTGTGATGTAGGCATCCAGTGTTCCCTCCTGCTTGATCTGTGCCAACTCCCTGAAATGTAGCTCGGGGTCCTTCTTATCAAACCTCTCCATTAACTTCTAAATGAAGTCCAAATAAGATGTGTTAGTAGCATGTCCCAAAGTGACCAATCCATGGTACCACCACTCGCTGGCTTCTCCATCAAGGTGAAAAGTAGTGAATTTGATCACTTTGACCTCTGTCATAGGATTGATATGGAAGTATGTATCTATCTTTTGTACCTATGCTTTGGCTATGCTCTTGCTATACCCATCAAAGGACATAATGGATAGCTTTCCCAGCTTCTGTGCTAGATCCTTGTTTTCTTGCCCCCTGTTGTGATCCCTTGGTCTATTCCTATATTTGATTATGCAGAAGTATTGTAGTGACATGGATGCCTAAAACTAATCACATAAATCTTGATACTCTCTCAAATAATCTTGAAAAGTTTCACCTAGAACTTGTTTCCCTTGATTCTTTGTTTGTTGGTTTCCCAATAACCAAGGCATAAAGGGTCTGGGGATTGTCTTGCTATCGGTCCTAGCACCCACCTGAACATGAATCCTAGTGTGGTTGGGCGCAGGAATATCAGGATGGATTCCCTCACCATTATTCCCATTGGAACCCCCTACACCATTGTTATTCCTATGGTTCTGATTTGCTCGATTACTAGTAATTAACTATGTCAACAACTGTGCTAATTGTTGTTTCCTAGTAGCTAATCCTTCTAGGATCTGTATAGCTATGTCCTCATTATTATCCCCCATGACTTCTTCTTGTTCTGCCTATGGTTGGTTCTCCCTTATTTCCCCTTATTGTTTAATATGTCATCTGCCCCTCATTATGTTCGACTTCTGTAGGTGATATACCTACCGTTCCCTCGCCTCATGAATAACAAACCCCCTCAGGCTGGGAGGATACACTGCTCCAATACCACTGTAATGTTCCTTTCTAATTTTGATGTATTTTGTATCCCTTTTTATTTTATTTTTTATTTATTTTTTGTGCTTGTGTTCTTGGTTCAGATGTGACAACAATTTGTTTGCATTAATATACTCCATTCACATTGCAAAAAAATACAAAACTATGCTAGAGATGTAGTGACACACTAACAACCTTTCTACATTAATATATTAAGCTTTCAATGGCAACAATACAATGAGATAACAACTGAATACAAACAAGGGAAAGATAAACCTGATAAGTTCCCTAGTGTAGACTGTCTCTACTTAAATCTTCTCAAAAAAGTGTGGTTGTCAGTAACTATCATACACATCACCTCCCAAAACAAAGAGATCAACTCTATGGGTGGTATTATTAGCTCCCAAGATGTGAACAACAGTGCAGAAAGTGCAAACAAACTTTTAGAGTGTAGTCTTGGGTTTTCTGGCCTCCACACAACATTAACTCATCCCACAATGAGAAATATTAGCACTTTGAAGAAAGACACCTTCCCCACATACAAACTCGACCTTTATGGTAGTGTTACAGTCCAACAAATGTATCGATTCCTTTCTTTGCAACAATAACTTGAACTGTAGGAAGGAAACTCAGCTTCCACTAAATATCCTCTTAGATCAACACTTAGGACATTGTCATTCACAAGAATCTCACCCAAACTGCAAATACAACCCTCCCTCCAGCCACCAAACATCCAACATATAAAGATTCGACCTCCAGTTGTTGAAATCGACCTTTGGGATGAAGAACTAGACCCCCAGAAGAAAGTTGTTGCACAATGCCAAGGATAAACTCCCTCGCTTTGCAAACTAAGCCAACATATAAAAATCACTCACACTGGAATACTCAACCCCCTTGAGTAGAAATAGACCTCCATACACAAAGTAATTACCAAATAAAGAAGAACTTGAAACACGCTAAAGCACCATGAAGAAATATGGATGATATCTTCCCCAAAATGACTAACTAGGGTGGATGGTCTCGCCACCGAAGCCAATCCCCAAAAAATCCTCCTAGGGTTTCAGTTCCAAGAGTTCCAAAGCCATAATGATCTCTCTCAACGAGAAATTAGAAAATGTTAATGCTAGAAATGAGAGAGGGTGCCCTCTTTTTCCCCTTTTATTTATTAGTTGACTCTTTTGTGACCCTTTTACCTTTTAATCAATTTAAGTGACGTTTCATATTCTCAATAGTCACTTAGGTACCTTTTTCCACTTTACTCAATGTCACCTTTATATTTAATTAATTCCCGCTCCGATGACATTAATAAAATAATTAATTCCTTTTGAAAAGGGACATTACATTGTTGACCTCCATGGTACATGAGGATGCCAAGTCAACCCCTGTTACTCATGCATATGGGGCTAGCCATGTATGGACTTTCAAGAAGATTCTAGAAGTTCAAAACCTTATCACAATTGAGGGTAGAGGAAGTCAAAACCTACCCCTAGATGGATATCAGGATATGTTAAATACTGGGCCGTTAGGAGGAGAGGGGGTTCCCTTCTTTTGCATTATATCTTGTTTCATAGTCGAGCATAACAACCAAGAGTGGTATTTTGTGAGCATAAAAGAGGAGATATTCTATAGCAGCCATACATGCCACAATGTCAAAGGAAACTCCACATAGAGTGCCTCTTTCTTTGTATTTGCATTTGAAGAAAAGAGAGCAGAGTGGTCTCACTTTCTAGCTGGTTTTTCTCTCGTATTGGGTTTCCTAGGTTATATCTTGTGTTTATTTGTGGATGGTGTGTTTGAGTATTTGTTTTTGTTCTCTATTTTTCACATTTTAGCCATTTCATACATTTTAGGTAAAAAATAAAAATAACTAAAGAATTTGAGATCTAAATGAAATTAACCTTCACAATAAAGATTTCAGTATTTTATTAGATTTGTTGTGACAAATTGTCCAGTGGAATATCCACGAAGTTTATAGATTATCAAGTGAAAAACCACGAGAGTTCAGGTAATTTAAGCAGTGACCCTCCCAAAGAATCTAGGGGATTAAGGGTAGGAGGTGTGGCCCCTTTAATTCCATATAAATTGGGGAGGAAGTCACCAGTCCGTTCACCATTCAACTCTTTTAATCCTACTTCCCAGGACCCAAAATACATGTTATCATTCTTTGGGGTATCATAAGAGAGAGGAGAGAGTTGCTTACTCAAGTCATTCTTGAAGTCATGATTCTCCAGTGGGTGCTCCAAGCTCTGAACATCTTCCTTTGATGGTAATTCTAGCAGAGAGTTATTCTTTGGCGAGATTTTTGGAGAGCCTTTGAAGGAGCCTTGTTCCCTAAACTCTTAGGGGTGCTCTTGTGCTCTTGAGGCTCCTTTTGAACCCAAGCCTTATGTTTATTGGGAAGAGGACATTCTTTTTCCAAATTCCCATGAGCATGACATCTTCCACATTTAAATGAGATTCCCTCATAGTCCAAGTGTTGGTAGAAAATGGCTGACCCTTTTCTAATAATGATGGAGTCAGCTAGACCTTTTGCAAGGTCTAATCCAACAAGCAACCTGGCCATTCCCATATTCCTTTTTTCTCTGTAAGTATTATTAATTTCGTAAAACAAATCCAGAGCATTACCAATATCGCTGAAGACATCATCTGACCACAGAATCAGAGATAGACTCGGCGGTAGCCTTACCTAGATCGGATAACAATCCATATGTGTTGAATTGGCATTAAACTCCAAGTGCCACTTCTGAAGAAAGATAAATTG
The DNA here is from genome assembly GCA_010110895.2 of Picea sitchensis. Lineage (NCBI taxonomy): Eukaryota > Viridiplantae > Streptophyta > Pinopsida > Pinales > Pinaceae > Picea > Picea sitchensis. Next base: position 11,862 of record SNQJ01S0069896.1, on the reverse strand, counting down.
CAAACCCCATTGCCATCTTGCCTAGAAAATTTTATTAGCATCCTCCTTCAACCTAAGGATCCAGAGAATTCACCCTTTGACTAGTATCATGTAGCGAGGGGAGTAACCTAACACCGTAATAAAGGTTTTTTTCGTCCAGGATTTTAAGGATTCTCCATTCATTCATTTGCATGGAAAGCAACCACGATGGCCAAGTCCTCAAACTCCACTTCATTTAGTTTGATATTACCTCCTAAGTACAGGTTTACCACCTCGACCTTTCATTTAATGCACTTTCTCTTCTTCCTAGCTTTCCCTAGTCCCAAACCTCTTGGCCGGATGCCAAGGGTTCATAAACGAGTATTCCACTCATTAAATCTCTTATGAGCATATCATTGATGAAACCATGCTCACATTGTCCACCTACAAAATCCTCCTTGCCAAGAAATGAAGAGAGCGAGAAGCCTTGAAGCAGTTATAAAGGATCATCCTTTGAGGGACTTGATGATTAAGGTAGGATCTCAGTTGGTGAGTATGAATGCTCATTAGTGTCCATACTCATGGAATACAATCCCTAGCCTTTTCAATCATACACCTCATACCTTCCAAGATCACCTAGCTAATCGATATGATTGCTTAACAAATTATCTAACATCATGGCACACGGTCCTGATGAGTTGGAAATATAACCACCAGTCTATTCTCTTGCCATCTCACCCATAATTTCTATGATT
>SNQJ01S0069896.1:0-11082 GCA_010110895.2 Picea sitchensis | reverse complement strand
ACTCAAATCTGAGCTCAAAATCCATTGGATTGGACTAGATTTGCTGGCTCTCTAATGGATCTTCAAAGAAATCCACAATTTTGTCTTTCATACTGCAAATAAACCCCTAGTCTTTAATTATTCCAAATTAAACCCATCATCACATTAAACCCAACATTATGTTAGACCAAACAGACTGCAAATGGAAGCCAAGAAACTAATAGAGGATGAATAGAACTCAACTGAGCTTACTGCAATGGACATTGTACCAAACCTTAACCCTAATCTTTTCTCCCCCAATGATAAGATTGAAAAACCTAAGAACCTGAAACAAAAACACAACGATGCAGTTGTGCATAACCCCTTCTCGAAAAATAGTCTTTACTCATATTTCAGGTGTCGATTACAAGATTACAAGCACGAAGATAATAAATTATTAATTTTAATATTATTTTTGGATAACATTCCTAATAAGAGAGCAACTATTTGCATTTGCCTCCAATTTGAAATATGGAAGGCCCAACCATTTCAAAAAAATGAACATTGATTTAAAAAAATATGATGCTAAATAGCTAGTCTCTTTTCCTCGAAAAAAAAAATAGCTACTCTCTTTCATTTGTAAAGGAAACTTAGAGATCAAGCTCAATTAGAGGAAGCACCCTGGGAACAATAAAACCCAAAAAAAACACTACCCTTCTTCCATTGCATTTGCTTTGAAAATACGAACGACAGCTGCCAAAATGGCTAATAAGATAACAGATGAACAAACATAATTTTTTTAATAAAATAACCTATTAGATGAACACACATAATTTTTTTATTATACCATGAGACCATAGGCATAAATATGTTTTCGATAAAGAAATATAATTAAAAATGTTATAAATTATTTTTAGATTATTTAGTTGTATTCAAACTATTGATATAAACAACTTTGGAATTACAAACCTCCTCTCTAAAGAAATCGGAGTCCATTTGTATGATGCAGGGAACGCATATTGGAGAAGAATGATGATGAAAGGGAAGCAGGAGCAAGAGCAAGCAGAAGATCCAGCACCAGCAACTGCTTCGAAGATAAATTTGAACCGCCAATTGGCAGAGGTTCTGACGATTACTCTTACTCTCATTATTTCCCGAGTCCCTCCCTGGAGTACATAACACCTGAATAAATCATCTCTCTGAAAACGTATGTTGGATTGAAATAAACAAATAAAATGCAGCCCAGTGGGAAAGTAAGGAGTCCAAGAGCATTAATTTATTCAGAATGTTTTAAAAGTCAAAACAAGAAAAATCACTTATTTCTCCGGGTATTTTCAACCGCTTTTACTGAATTAACTTTCACTACTTGTAAACCTATAACCAGTTATAGGAATCCATTCTTAGTTTGGTTGGATTTGTTTGGTAAACATGAAACTGGTCTAGCGGTAAATTAGTGGGATTTTACCACAAGTAGCCCAAGTTCGATTATCAGCTCACTACACGTTTACCCTTTCGGGGCTCTGCCTGACAATTCTCGAAGCAACACGTTAAATACAGGCTCATCTCATTACATTACAGTGTCCAGAAGCAGCCCACTGCTTCTGTCTCAGTATGACCCTGTTGAGGTTTGAACTCTTGCCGTCAAACCGAGAGCAATGAATGAATGAACATCATCTATCTGGACTACACCTCGAGGTCAAATTAGAGCATGCCAATATCTGTTTTGATCTTTAACTGTGGCTGAAATCAATACAGCGGCTTCGGCTTGCCTTGTAGTGGCAGAGATTCTTATAACGTGTTTTCTGCATACTTCAAAGTTCAAGCTGTTTTATTGCTTCAATATCACGATTACTAAAGTTTTCTATAAAGGGCAAAATTAATTGAGTTCCTACCCTATGCTATACCCAATTGCCCCAGGCTTGCTTGGGAGGAAAACCTGAATCATATATGCCTAGATTATGGGATGGGACGGCTTCAATAAGTTTTTCTCCATAATTTATCAATTACAATTTTGTAAGGGCACGATGGTTTTTGCGACAATTATTTCGTATGGAATTGAAGTAGTCATAAGTTGGAGCACTCAACAAGAAGGATTAGAAAACCACTCAAGCTCAAAGTCCAAGATGTAACAACCCTCCATAAGTGTGCCAAGGCGCTCCACAAACCAAGGGATCAATCCATCATGGGATAATGTGCAATGTGTTAGATCCAAACCATCTATCACCATCAATTCAAATGCCATGTCATCCACATGAGCAACCAATTCATCAAGAAGGGGAACGACCTCACCAAAAGTGTTAGAAAATTAAGGGCAAACTAGAAACAGAAATATCCTTTAACTTTTATTTACTGCTGTAGTTTTGAATCAGCAATATATTCACAAAATTTGATGTAAACCAATAACAAAAATAATACAATGGATCTGAAGTTTGAACATTACCTTAGCAAAAACAAAGAAACAGATCTGAACATTACCTTAGCAAGGAACAGATCTGAACATTACCTGATGAGCTTGCTGTTGTCCTCTTTTCTGTATGCTCAGAAAAAGCTTTAAGGATCATTGATCAAACCCTCAGAGGTAGATCTCATCATGATCTTGTGAACAGTTTTGCCAAGAAGAACTTAGGGAAGAAAACAAAAAACGGACCAGCATACCAATCATCAGGTAAGGGGCTGAAACAAGGACACCACAGTCCAAACGAAAGGCTGAAAAAATGATGCCACTAACAGCCTTAACAATTCTGTCCAAGAATGTGAAATTGCTACAACAAAAAGACTGAAATAAAATAGCAGTTATGTGGCTGCCATATCCAACCCAGATTCGGGTACTTAAGCTGTAAAGTAGGGCAGCCTACAAGTGGCACCTGCAAAGAGAAATAGACAAACATACACAGTTGGCAGCAAAAAAATACACAGGTGACACTAGCAGCAAGGAGGGCGGTACCAGAAAGAAGAGAAAGGTGGCAACAACAGATGAGGAAACCCTCGGTGGCTACCCCAAGCAACAATACTGAACAAGAGGAGGGCCACACCACTAGAACAAGGGAGCCACAGCAAAGGCTGACCTAAGGAGGGCTTCACACTTCAATAACCAGTAAGAGAAACAGTTTCAAGGAGGGCCCACCACAAAACCAGCCAAGGAAGGGAGCCGCACCTACTATACCAGCCAAGGAAAGGAGCCAAGGAGAGGGTGGCACCCTATACCAGCAAGAGAGAGGATCCAAGGAGAGGGCGACACCCTATACCAGCAACAAAAGGCAGATCCAAGGAGTCGGCGATACCCTATACCAGCAACAAAAGGCAGAACCAAGGAGGCCGCACCCTTTTACTCAACTGAACAAGAAGGAGCCGGAGCAAAATCAGACCAAGAGAATGAAATTGGAGGAAGAAATAATGAATGAGAGATTGAAGGGAAAATGTCTCCTTTTATAGTTTAGGTAGGAGGTTAGGATTAACTAAATTAACCCTATCTTTAGGGTTAGATTAAACCCTAATAAAAATAAACAAACTAAATAATTAATATTTTAATCATAAAATATTAATTAGAATAGTCAACAAGTCAAGGTGGCTAGCAAAGACCCAAACCACATAAACAATAAGGAGGATGTGGCTCAAACAAGGGAAAGCAATAGTAACAATACAAAGTCAAAGGGGGGTCTTCTTCAATGGCAAAATGTCCACCTAAGTCTCATGATAACTTATAAGCTTTTATCATCCCAACATAAGAGGATGTCAATGATGTGATCATGTCCTTCTTCTTAACTGCTCTTAGGTCTCATGGACCATCCCGAGAGAGAAGAAGATCACACATCATCTCGGCTTGGTACTTAACTAAGAAACTGCCTGGTCTTAGACCGAGATACCCAGAACACATCTGGGGGCCCTAGATCACAACTAGGGTCTTATCCACCAAGGTACACAACCAAGGATCAATCCAAGCGCTGAGCAAGGATTCCATGGAACACATCCAGGGGCCCTAGAACACATCTAAGAGACTTATCCACCAAGGTACACAACCAAGGATCAATCCAATCACCGAGCAAGGATTCCCTGGAACACATCCAGGGGCCCTAGAACACATCCAGGGGCCCTAGAACACATCTAGGGACTTATATCATCAAACTGCTTGGTCCCTGACCAAGAACCCCAACAATACACTGGGGGCCCTCACTAGGGTCTTTTGCCATGGTTCTAACTGCTTGGTCCTAGACCAAGAATCCCGGGAGTGTACTGGGGGCCCTAGATCTCAGCTAGGGTCTTTTTCATCCTTCCGAAGAATGGCTCTTGCAGCTGCATTAATTTTAACTGTCCCTCTCAACAAGAGAGACATTCTTAGCAACACCAAGCCTGTCTCAAAAGTACACAAACTTTGTCAACGACAATGGCTTGGTCAAAGTATTTGCAGTTTGTTTCGTCGTCGGAACATACTGAACACTGAGAACGTTCTTCTGCACCATGTCCTGAACACTGTGATATCTCATCTCGATGTGTTTCGATCCGTCATGAAACACAGGATTCTCGGAGAGCTTTATACAACTCTGGTTATCACAGTGAATTACTGTGGGTTCCAGCTCAGCACTGAACAAATCTGAGAGTAGCTTTCTGAGCCATATTGCTTCTCCACTAGCAATGCTTGCAGCAATGTATTCTGCCTTTGCTGTGCTTTGGGCTATGGAGCCTTGCTTCTTGCTGGATGAGGAGATCATAGTTGAACCCAAACTGAAACAACATCCAGATGTACTCTTTCGGTCTGCAATACTACCGACCCAATCTGAATCTGCATAACCTTCACGATCCAAACCGTATCAGAGTCCATAGTCCACTGTACCCTTTAGGTACCTCAACACATGTTTTGCCACAACCAAGTGAACACGTCTCGACTCAACCATATACTAACCCAATGTATTAACGACAAAACATATATCTGGCCTTGTGTTTGTCAAATACATCAACGAACTAGTTATCTGTCTATACATGATGGTGTCCACTATCTCTGAAAGTGACTCAATAACTTCTCCCTATGGAAGTATACCGCCTCCCTCTCTGGGAGTGCCTCTACATACACTGGAGTTGATGTCATGCTTGCTCCTTCTACATCTGATGGTCTAACTCACATACTGGGACTGCTACACCTACTCCCTCTGAGTCTCATAATATGTCTGCCTCCCTGCATGAGCAAACTGTCTCCCTCTGAGTCTCATAATATGTCTTCCTTCTTGCATGAGCAAACTGGCTCCCTCTGAGTCTCATAATATGTCTTCCCCCCTGCATGAGCAAACTGGCTCCCTTTGAGTCTCATAATATGCCTGCCTCCCTGCATGAGCAAACTGGCTCCCTCTGAGCCTGCAAGATTCTTTGACTCTGATTTGGTGTCGTATCTCTTCAATATATACTTGGTGCCGGTACCAAGTTTAATATGAAAAACTGAATCTAACTTTTCCCAGGTTATGCTTTCTGTCATGTGACCTCACTATCCACTAACCAAGTCTTCTCTTCGGGAAACTGCAAGACACATATCGTGGATGACATGTATAACCTTATTGAGCTCCCGTACTAAGGAAAATGGTTCAATTACAATTTTAGGACTCCCGACTCAAAAAGGATATCTATTGGGTTCCCAAAACAAGGGAGAAATACCCCAGCTACCAAGATAAATTGTTGGGCTCCTTAACTAGGAAAACAACCCAACCTAAAAAATGACTCGAATGAGAACTCGTTGGACTCTCGTACCGGTGATAATGGTCCAACATACTACTGAGTTCCCAAACCAGGGAAAATGACCTAGCTTACATCAATTAAAACAAGTATATGTTGAGATCACAACTTCCTTGGTCATATAACCTAAATACAATTGAGATTCTGACAGTACTCCTTTAAGACACCGGTCCATAAATACGACAGGAAGATAATCACAACTCTTCTCTCTGTCTTTAGTAGACACATACTTATTTCAAATTTAGTGATCAAATGCAAATGATACATACCTGGACTTACCTTGAACTTGCTTCGGCTGAAGACACACCTTGTACTTTGCAGCCTGCTACCACCTGTAGCTTCCAAAGCCATATTTTGTGTATGCGGATGTTTGACATGTATCTGTTGTTCAAGTAACTCCATACCCTCAAGAGACCATACCACTGTCCTTATTTGAGCCTGCTGTAACAACTTGTTTGTTGTCTATGCTTTGACCTCTTTTGATAGGGGTTCAATTCTTTGACCAATGTTACTTGCCATTCTTCAAAATGATCACTCTGGACCTCTTGAAAGAAAAGGATATCTGCATTGTAACCAATAATTTCTTGCAACAAAATTTGATGTAAACCAATAACAAAAATAATACAATGGATCTAAACATTACCTTAGCAAAAACAAAGGAACAGATTTGAACATTACCTTAGCAAGGAACAAATCTGAACATTACCTTAGAAAGGAACAGATCTGAACATTACCTGATGAGCTTGCTGTTGTCCTCTTTTCTGTATACTCAGAAAAAGATTTAAGGATCATTGATCAAACCTTCAGGGGTAGATCTCATCATGATCTTGTGAACAGTTTTGCCAAGAAGTTAGGGAAGAAAACAGAAAACTGACCAACATACCAATCATCAGGTAAGGGGCTGAAACAAGGACACCACAGTCCAAACTAAAGGCTGAAAAAAGGATGCCACTAACAGCCTTAACAATTCTGTCCAAAAATGTGAAACTGCTACCACAAAAAGACTGAAATAAAATAACAGTTATGTGGCTGCCATATCCAACCCAGATTAGGGTACTTAAGATGTAAAGTAGGGCAGACTACAAGTGGCACCTGCAAAGAGAAATAGACAGCATACACAGTTGGCAGCAACAACATACACAGGTGACACTAGCAGCAAGGAGGACGATACCAAAAAGAAGAGAAAGGCAGCAGCAACAGATGAGGAAACCCTCGATGGCTACCCCAAGCAACAATACTGAACAAGAGGAAAGCCACACCACCAGAACAAGGGAGCCACAACAAAGGCTGACCTAAGGAGGGCTGCACACTTCAATAACCAGTAAGAGATAGTTTCAAGGAGGGCTGCACCACAAAACTAGCCAAGGAAGGGAGCCGCACCTACTATACCAGCCAAGGAAAGGAGCCAAGGAGAGGGCGACACCCTATACCGGCAAGAGAGAGGATCAAAGGAGAGGGCGGCACCCTATACCAGCAACAGAAGGCAGATCCAAGGAGGGGGTGACGCCCTATACCAAGTTACCAACAACAAAAGGCAGAACCAAGGAGGCCGCACCCTTTTACTAAAATGAACAAGAAGGAGCCGCAGCAAAATCAAACCAAGAGAATGAAATTGGAGGAAGAAATAATGAATGAGAGATCGAAGGGAAAAGGTCTCCTTTTATAGTTTAGGTAGGAGGTTAGGGTTAACTAACTTAACCCTATCTTTAGGGTTAGATTAAACCCTAATAAAAACAAACAAATTAAATAATTAATATTTTAATCATAAAATATTAATTAGAATAGTCAACAAGTCAAGGTGGCTAGTAAAGATCCAAACCACATAAACAATAAGGAGGACGTGGCTCAAACATGGGAAAGCAATAGTAACAAGACAAAGTCAAAGGGGGGTCTTCTTCAATGGAAAAATGTCCACATAAGTCTCATGATAACTTATAAGCTTTTATCATCCTAGCATAAGAGGAAGGTCAATGATGTGATCATGTCCTTCTTGTTAACTGCTCCTAGGTCTCATGGACCATCCCGGGAGAGAAGAAGATCACACATCATCTCGGCTTGGTACTTAACCAAGAAACGGCCTGGTCCCAGACCAGGATACCCGGAACACATCTGGGGGCCCTAGATCACAGCCAGGGTCTTATCCACCAAGGTACACAACCAAGGATCAATTCAAGTGCTGAACAAGGATTCCCTGGAACACATCCAGGGGCCCTAGAACACATCTAAGGGACTTATCCACCAAGGTACACAACCAAGGATCAATCCAAGCATCGAACACAGATTCCTTGGAACACATCCAGGGGCCCTAGAACACATCTGGGGACTTATATAATCAAACTTCTTGGTCCCTGACCAAGAACCCCAACAATACACTGGGGGCCCTCACTAGGTGTAATGTCACCCACCTTTTGATGAAGAGGGTTGGAGAGACTCAGTAGTCTAGTCATCCCCACTAGACTATAGTCTCATGCACTATGGGGAGAAAGTTATCTAAAAGCCATCAACTAAGCTCAACGTTATATTATTAAGTTGACTTTGAAAAGAAAAGGTAACTCAGTGAAAGAAAAGAGCACGTGAGGGTAAGCTAGGATTTAATCCTAGGGGTTAACTAACTCAACAGAGAAACATAATTGAGGTATAAAGGAAAGGAAGGACACACTTCTCACTCACCTTTGGATGATTATTGCATTTTTCTTGGGCTCTAGAGCACAACAGTTTTGAGGGTTTTGAGAATACAAACCCTAGAGGACAACTCGGTGGTGAAAGATCCCACCTCACTTGTTCCAAGCTTGGTCTCGGGGATGCAATACTCCACCCACACTATTCTACAGCAGCTACAGGTACCATCAACCATCCAGGGTAGAAGTAGGACTTAACCTTGGGGGTTTTCAGCAAGAGGGTGCACCATTGAGAGAAGGAAGATTCGATCCAGGAGTTTGAGAAGGATTTTGGACTTTTGGACACCTGGGTTTTCTCTGTAGGGCCTCAACGATCATCTCTAGTGTATTTGGAGAGATATTTACTTGCCATTTGATTTTCTGGAGCTTGGCAATAGTTGGAGAGAAGGAGGCGCACTGGGAAATAGATCTAGTCAGTTTGGAGGGGCCAATCTTCATATCTCAGCCAGAGACTTCACCAGGGGGTTTACCTTGCGCCGATCTATCATTCCATAGAGTTTCAGAGTATTTGGAGGTCTCCAGCAATAGGACCGAATTATTGGGTCTCTGCAGTCTTCAGGAGGGCGCAGATTAGTTTGGAGTTTCAATCATTTGAGGAGCAGGTCTTTGTATTTCAGTTTGAGACTTCAGGAGGGGGTTTACCTTGCCCCCATCTATTATTCCACAGAGTTTTATAGCATTTGGAGGCTTCTAGCCAGGGGGCCGAATTATTGGGTCTCTGCAGTCTTCAGGAGGGCATAGTCCAGTTTGGAGATTCAGTCATTTGAGGAGAAGACCTTTGTATTTCAGTCTGAGACTCCAGGAGGGGGTTTGTATTGCCTCGATCTATCATTTCATACTGTTTCAGAGCATTCGGAAGCTTCTAGCAACAGGGCCGAAATATTAGATCTCTACAGCCATCCAGGAGGGTGTAACTTCAGCCAGGGGGGTTTGGACTTTACCCTGGAGGGAAAGAAGTTAATCTTGTATTGTTCTTCAACTTGTTATCTAGCCTTGGGAGGCTTGTATCTTCAGTCTTGAGCATTTTGTAGCAGCTCATATTCCATCTAGAGGATTTATTTGATATTCTTCCAGATCTGCAGTTCTATTGTATCAGGTTTCTCATATTATCTAAATAAAGGTCAGATCTATGTTATTTGGTTCTATAACTGGTGTTTCTTGTTATCTCTTGTATTTCTTTATGATGCATCTTCAAATCTATGTTCATATTCTTTGATAACTGAATATACAAACCCTAAACGCAACTCCAAGAGCAAACCTGCATACACACATCCAAACAATAGTTGACAGAGAACAGTTAGTGTTTCCAGTGAAAAAATTGGCTTGGGAACATTACACTAGGTTTTTTTTCCATGGCTCTAACTGCTTGGTCCCAGACCAAGAACCCTAGGACTGTACTGGGGGCCCTAGATCTCAGCTAGGGTCTTTGCCATCCTCCCGGAGAATGGCTCTTTCAGCTGCATTAATTTTAACAAAAAGATGCATGAAATGATGATAAATATGTATATTCCTCCACATGCGAGCCAAAGAAGGGGGTATTCTACATAGGACCACGGTCCACCTGCTAAGCAACCCATCCCTATGTGAAAAACATCCATAAGAGCTAGGGCGTTGGTGTAATGGGCCTCTAAGCATGCTAATACCCACTCATCAAAGTAATAAACCATATGAAAGAAGAGGGGTATATGTGAAGTGTTCTATGCCATGATGATGCCAACCAAATGAAGATGCCAATACAATGTCCACTTAGCCCAAAAGTGCTAGGGTGTTCCACCAAAGGATCCATATATCCTCATATCCAATCATCTAGAACATCACATGACCAAGTGCAATGCTATATCTCTATGATAAGCAAGTATACCAAGCAAAACACCATCAAGACATCCATCATCATATCATCTCATCAACTATCAAGCGAGGCATGAAAATCATCAAGTGGACTTACAACCCCTAGGCCATCCAAAGCTCCATCAACCTGTAGACCTGCCTTTGTGATAAAAATCACAAGAGTAGTGAAAAGTTTCACTAGTGTAGGCCTCATGCAAAATGAGGGATAACAATATGTAGATTGCATGTTTATTAGAAAGTAAATGGTAATTTTTAGGTAGAAGTTTGCACCCAATTAATGTTGAAAATATCATTTTGGGTAATATATCATTGAGGGTCTGAAAAAAATATATTGTTGAGGATCTGAAAAAAATATATTGTTGAGGGTCTGAAAAGAAACTTATTGGAAATGTCGGGAAAAAAAAAAGAAAAATGTCAGCAAGCATAAACTTGAACCTGAAAAACTCAGAAATATTGGCCACCTGAACAATCCGGGAAAAAATTGAAATATTGGAGATATTTGCTAAACTGCACTCAATATATGAAGGAGATGGTGAATTTGAATTGCCCACCCAAGGAGTAGCTTCTAGATTTTTTTTTCTCATTTATAATCATAACCTGATGACCTTTCATTACAAAATGATGAGAATATACGAAAAAGAGCTCATTTATATATGATTTTTATATTTTACATAACAAAATTGTTGTGATGCAACATCTTTGTTGTATCGGATTTATAAGGTTCTGTACAATATTCTTAATGCTGTAGGCAAATTAGGTTTTCAGTTTGGTTAGGTTGGTCAACTCAATCCTTTTTGGTTTATTCTATCTAATGGATCTATTTGATACTAAAATAGTAAAATTATTTACATATATTCAATATGGTTCATTTATGGCCTCTCTA